>VYZM01008188.1:66802-85049 GCA_013398915.1 Dromas ardeola | reverse complement strand
AGGTGGGAAGTATAAAGCAGAGGTTGAGTTACTTATTCTGTTCAGTTTTTACTATAAAGGGAGATCTGATATTGTGGTTCTTAGTGTTGAAAGTACGCTTTCTTTAACCTTAGGACCTTCAATTTTTAGTCTCTTTTTGTTGGGGTTGGTTGGAGACTTACAGATTGTGAGTTCTTAGATTTTAATTTATCTTTTTTTTTAAAATTGTGCAGGTCTATTACTGGTATAAAAGGTCTTTAATCTTTTTGATACTTTTGTTAAGGTGGTGGTTTTTTCAAAAAATCAAAATTTTAAACCTATGTCAGAATAAGGTTTCATTTCACTGGCTTTCTTACCATCACCATAACAATTTTACACCTCGATTTTTTTTTTTTCCTGAAGGTTGGAAAAATAAACTTTTTTTTTGGGTGTTAAACAAAAGCAAATCCTCAAGCCTGTTTGTTAAAGGGAAACTGCTTGATAGTTTATTTAGAAACCATCAGTATATAAATATTTAACATATATCTGTATTATGAAAAGCTTACGTAGGCTATAAACAGAAGTTTTTATAGACAGAAAACCAGTTTTAATTGTCAGACTTCATAGTTGCATGTATATATGTTTGATTTGTTGTAATGCTGTTTTTGTAGTCATTATAAATGTAATCTCTGTGTCACCTGGAGAACAATGTTTTGTTTTGTCTTTATGGAGTACAAGAATGTATTTATATTTGAAATCAGGCAATTGACATTCTTAGTTCAGCTGATTAGCATTTTTTATGCTAAACAGTTAATGAAGGAATACAAATATACTGAGGAAAATTCAGTTTCATTTATGACTCGAATTGTGAAACTGTAGTTCATCCTCTTAATCGATACAAAGTGTCTAGATCAATTTGAATTGCAGAATTTAACTGTCTGAAATGGGTCATTTTTTCTTTTTTTGGGGAAAAAATATTCAGAAAATATGAAAATGTTAATACTCTGCATCTTTGCCTCTTTCAGACCCTCCATGGTTTACTCTTCCTACAGCAGTTGCAACTAAGCAAAAAATTGAAGGTTTTGCACTTAGTTTGCTGTGCTTCGCAGGAGAGGTAACTGGTTTAAAAATCAAAATATTTCCTGTAATTCCTCAAATCTAGTAAATGTGCTTGTAATGATAGACTTAATGCTTGCTTTTTCTGCTGAGAGATTTCTGAAAGAAAATAGTTTAATCACCGTACCTTGACACTGCCTGTGAGTGGGTGTAATGCTATCTTACACAGTGTAGTCTAATGAAAAATTAGCGTGGGGTGCTTAGGTAATACCTGTCTGTATTTGCTGAATTTTTTTTCTTAAGTGTTTTTCTTCCTTTTTAAATCTTCTCAGATTTTCATGGATCTCAATAGTGCTAGCACTATTGTTTTGCAAGTCTTGACCCAGGCTACTAGTCAAGATACTGCAGTGTTGAAGCCAGCTGAGGAACAACTGAAGCAGTGGGAGACACAGCCAGGTTTTTATTCAGTCCTGTTGGTAAGATACAGTGGAAAAGTACAGTTAAGTAAACTGACTAATTTTGAATGTGGCTCTCTAGAACACTGTTGAACCATGGCCTCTGGCTGAGAGAAGCCTTGAGTCATCATGGTCTTGTTACCAGTATCCTTATGCTGTGCGGTGGTAGGCGTCTCAAAGCAGGCATTTTTCCCAGGCATTCAGGAGAAGGAGGAAATCCAATTTCTAGCGGGATGAGAGGGTGGGCTCTTCTAGTGCTAAACCTGTTGTTGGTCTGTTGTGAATTCTAGATAGGAGAAGGCCAAGAGGACCCCTGTCAAAGGAATTACCTTTACTACCCTGTGAGGCAGGGACACTTGTATATACCGAGGCACTAACCATCTTTTCTTTATTGTGGAGGTGATGCATTATTACCGTTTTCATAGAAATTCCCCCATGCTTTTCATTGCACTAAGTTTGATACCCGGCTGGGATTGCTTTCCTTCTTGTCAGTGGAGAGAGGATCACAGGGAGATTAGCTGACTGGGCTGGTAGTAAGGCTCCTGAAATGGGAAAGGTGAATACTTCTAAAGGTACTATGACCGTTGATGAAATAGAGGCATTATTATGGTGCAAGGGGATGAAAACATAGTCAAAGAAGGAGACCCTGCTGTTTCAGAGAAGGCACTCAGAAGATAACAGTGTTGTTATTCTCCAGTTCCTATGTGTGTATTTCTAATCGTCTTAAAAACACAGATAAACTGCTTTTCCTACAAACATCTGTCTTCAGTGCATAGGACGAATGACTCAGAGTTGTGGAGTGACATGTTCTGTTCTCTGTAGACCCTTTGTTTCTTTTGCTTGTAAAGTTGAAGGAGAGTCAGGGGATTTAGGGAAAGGGGGAAAAAAAATCTGACTTTAGAGCTGTCAAATTGCATTTTGCCCACTGCCCTTGCCATAGTGTTTCTGTGGTGATAAAACACCTTGATAGGAAACAGCAGAAGCTGCCGCTGATCGGGCATTCTTTATTTTCTGGATGTGTGCTGTAAGAGCTTACAGTTCAGGTTGTAGACAAGTTGAGCATTCACAGGTGCAGCCGAAGTTGATACGAGTTAGCTTTAAATGTAAAGGCTAAAAATGTGAGGTTTGAAAGGATCAAACACTGTTAATTCTGCTAATGTGGTTAAGTAGCCCTGTTTGGGGACACATCAGCCTTTCTTGAAGGGTAAAATACAAGTGGTAATCTTCCAAACTAAAAAAGAGTAGAGCAGCTGTACTTTGTTTAACTTGATTGTGACAGGAGAACTGCCTGGGAGAGAAGATAGTTGGGCACCTCCTTGGTGGAGCTGAAAAGCGTAGGGGGAAGCAGGTGATGATAAATGGAGAGTTGGTAAGGCAGTTAATCTGTTTGGGATATGGAAAGTAATACAGTTACTTACTGTCAGAGACATTTGCCTCTGGGATTATCAGGATAGAGAAAACGATAATGAACGATGAAACACGTGTCTTTGAATGTACAATTTTTAGTACCTAGTGGAGTTACTAACATTAGTTTCTGTGCTTCTCTTTTGAAGGTGTTATGTACCTCTTTTCTTGAAGTACGGAGCTGAAAAGGCAGAGTGGCTGTTTTTGAAAAGCAACCTCTGTCCTTTACCAGTTGTATCAATTTGTGTATTGTTTATCTTCATTCCTGTTATTTCTACAACAGCATTAGTGTGTTACAATGAGTACTTTGTTTTGGGAAGGTCGTATATTGATACAGAGTATATAGAGAGGTTTCATTGCTTCTTCTGTAGACACCTTGTCCTTTTTTTGCATTTCTTGCCCGGGCCTGGTCTAGGTTTATGGTATTTTGATTTGAGGAAGTTTAGCTTCAGATGGATATTCTAGCAAGGAGGTGAACTGTAATTAAAAGGCTCAATGGGAGTTTCAGAACAAGTAGTTTTCTTTTTCCATGTTTCATTTGTTTTGCAGTGCTTTTCATGGATATGAGGCTAAAGCGGTGTTTGAAGTTTCCTCTTTGTATTTTAAAATGCTTAAGTTGCACTTGGGAAAGGTCAAATCTTTCAGAGATTCAATCCCTCTTCCTAAATGAACTTTGGGAAAGGAAGACATATTACAAACAGATGCTTTTCATGTTGTGTGGCGTTTATCAGTGGGCTACAACCTTTTTGGTGTTTTTCTAAAGGTTGCTGGTTTTGGAGTTGATACCTTTGTTGGCATGTAAGTCTGTTTGCTTTCTGGTGATTGGAGTTTTGGAGGGTTTTTTTCGTGTTGGGCATTACATCTAGAAAGCTGTTACTGTTACAGAGTTTGAGAGAAGGTTGAGTTTTGAATTCATAGTGAAAATGCTTGATATGGTCCCAGGTGTCTGTAGTGCTGAGTTCTTTCAAGGGTTTATTTATAGTTCTTTAGACATGGCAGCAAACAGTAGCTCTTGACCTGAATCCCTGCATTTTTCATGTCCTTTCTTAGTGGCCTTCTAAAAGCAATTGATACAAGTGGTGCACTCTTTTTCTACAGTGCACTGTATAATAAGACCACTGAGCTCACGCCTGTTTGCTCCCTAAAGGAGCAAGGACTAATGTCTCACCCCCTCAAGAAGGATCGGTCTCATGTAGTGGAAAACAGGCGAGCTGCTGTTCTGAGTAGTACCTGTATTACTATTCAGTAGCCTGCCTTTATTTTAGCTTTTCCTCTTGGTTAATTTTGCAATGTTACTACATAAAATAATCCCTCTATGTTTGTCTGTACATACAGATAAGTACATAAAAGTGCATATAGGTAGATACAGATACTTGTATGTTTATAGATATATGGCTTTTTAGTAGTAGAAACTAATTTCCTAGAATAAGCATATGCAAGTTTGAGAGTTGCAGGACAGATCACTGTTTTGCAGTCACCATTGGTAGTCAGGAGGGTTTTCAGCACATGGCAAGATACTGAAGAAATCTCCTGAAAGGTCTTGGAAGTCAGTGGCACTGCACAATACAAAATAATTTCTTGTTCTAGTCAGAATCCATCTGTGTCATTAAAGAGTGTAATAACTGGCTGGTGCTAGAAATTACTATCGTTTTATTCCCTGCTCAGCCAGATGAGATTGGAAGTACATTTTCCCTATATGTTGGGTTTATTTTTACAAATCAAGTATTAGGGCTAGTGAAAATTAATGTTTAACACGTTGTTTCACTTGTCTGTCAAATGCTGACTAATGCATTTTGTTTATATACACCTGTACATAGAGAGGTGTGTGTATTTATACGTATGCCAGTGCATGCATTAATAAAATTTCTATCCTCTCTATGACGTACTGAGCAGTTTTTAACGTAATCTTTTTTTTTTAAACAGAATATCTTTACAAATCATACTTTGGATGTGAATGTAAGGTGGTTAGCTGTGCTGTATTTTAAAAATGGAATTGATCGCTACTGGAGACGGGTCGCACCACAGTAAGTTCTGATTTTCTTCCACTTCACCTTCTACAGTAGGTTTTGTTGCCAAACTGGGAAAGAGCACATCCCTTGGTTGATAGACGTTACTGTAGAATTCATGGTAAAACTGATAAAATGTTTCAACATTAGGAATCACTAATGAACCGGTCTGTTTTCATATTACTTCTTAAAACTCTCTTCATGTTTTACTTTTAAAAACTGAGTTAGAAGGCTATTTCATAGAAACCAGATTTTGATGTGATAAGCTTTATAAAGCTTAACACCTGGACTTTCTGATAGTGGCAGATGTGAGAGGCAGGAAGTCTCTTGAGAGATTATTAAGGATACATTTCATTTAAACTAATTAATAATTCATAGTGAATATGTACATGAGAAGGAGAAAGTAGCTACCATGATAGCAAGTTCTGGTCTTCATTTTCTGTTGTTCTGATATGTGGGTTCTGATGGCGCATGACGAAACAGTCTCCACAGAAGCTAAAAATGTAACCAGTATTCTCGAGCACAAAATCACTTACTTAAAAGTTACAAACAACGCCATTACAATTTGTCATAGAATCATAAAATTGTTTGGGTTGGAAGGGACCTTTGAAGGTCATCTAGTCAAAATCTCCTGCAATGAGCAGGGACATCTTCAAGTAGATCAGGTTGCTTACAGCCCTTTCCAGCCTGACCTTGAATGTTTCCAGGGAGGACGCATCCACCACTTCTCTGGGCAACCTGTGCCAGTGTTTCACCACCTGCATTGTAAAAAAATTCTTCCTTATATCTAGCCTGAATCTACCCTCTTTTAGTTTGAAAACATTACACCTTGTCCTATTGCTACTAGCCCTACTAAAAAGTCTGTCCCCATCTTTCTTATAGGCCCCCTTTAGTACTGAAAAGCCACAACAAGTATCCCTGGAGCCTTCTCTTCTCCAGGCTGAACAACCCCAACCCTCTCAATCTGTCCTCATAAGAGGGGTGTTCCGTCTCTATGATCGTTTTTGTGGCCCTCCTCTG
Source organism: Dromas ardeola (assembly GCA_013398915.1). Taxonomy (NCBI): domain Eukaryota; kingdom Metazoa; phylum Chordata; class Aves; order Charadriiformes; family Dromadidae; genus Dromas; species Dromas ardeola. The sequence goes on along the minus strand of VYZM01008188.1, from coordinate 79,150 downwards.
GACACGTTTGAACAGGTCCTGTACTGAGGGCTCCAGAGCTGGACGCAGTACTCCAGGTGGGGTCTCATGAGAGCAGAGTAGAGGGGCAGAATCACCTCCCTTGACCTGCTGGCCACGCTTCTTTTGATGCAGCCTGGGATACAGTTGACTTTCTGGGCTGCGAGTGCATATTGCCAGCTTGTGTCCAGCTTTTCATCAGCCATTCTCGGCAGGGCTATTCCCAACCCCTTCCCCAGCCCAGGTGCAGCCTTCTCCTCATCCGTTGTTACCAGTTTGCCAGTCTTGCTTATCAGGGTGGGTATGCTTACTTTGACCTTCCTTTTCTAAGGTACCTGTAGGATCCCTTATTATTATTCTTTGCGTCTCTTGCCAAGTTCAGCTCCAGCTGTGCCTTGGCCTTCCTGACCCCATCACTACATAACTGGGCAGTGTCCCTGTAGTATTCCCAGGATACCTGTCCCTGCTTCCATTGCCTGTGCATTTCGTTCTTGCCCTTTACTTTCACCAGCAGGTCTTGACTCCTGCATGCCAGTCTTTTGCCCTCCTTTCCTAATTCCGTACACCTGGAAATCGAGAGCTCTAGCGCTGTGTGGAAAGCGTCCTTAAAGATGTGCCAGCACTGTTCTGCTCCCTTGTTCCTGAGTGCAGTTTCCCAAGGGGTCCTATTGACTAACTCCTTGAGTTTGCTTTCCTAAAATTCAGGATCTTGACTCTTTGCCTGACCCATATCCCTCAGGACTGCAAACTCCACCAGTGCATGATCACTGCAGCCCAGGCTGCCTCCAGTCTTGACATCACCGATCAGCTCACTTGCAGTGGTGAGCATCAGGTCCAGTATTGCATCCCCTCTGGAGGGGCTGTCTATTACCTGGCTTAAGAAGTTATCCTCAGTGCATTCCAGGAGTCTCCTGCATTGCCTACAGCTCACTGTGCTACTTTTCCAGCAGATGTCGGGGTGGTTGAAGTCCCCCAGCAGGACAAGAGCCTGTGAGTGTGATGGTTCCTGTAGCTGGAGTAAGAAGGCTTTGTCAATAATCTCCCCTTGATCGGGCGGCCTGTAGTAGACACCAACCACAAGGCTCCCTTTGTTGCCTCGGTCTCTTGTTCTTACCCATAAGCTTTCAACCTGCTTGTGGCTATTCTTCAGAGACAGCTCTTCACACTCTATTCATTTCTTGATGTAGAGGGCAATGCCACCACCCCTCCCTCCTCACCTGTCCCTTCCAAATATCCTGTAGCCATCGGTAGCCACAGTCCAGTCAGGGGATTCGTCCCACCAAGTTTCAGTAATGGCAAGTAGGTCATAGCTTTCTAGTCGCATGGTGGCTTCCAGTTCCTCCTGTTTGTTGCCCATGCTGGTGTAGAGGCACTTCAGCTGGGCTGCCAGCCGTGTCACCACCTTAGAGGAACGGCCCTTGATTCATTTGAGGTATTTCACTGATACTTCCCTGTTCGCTCCTTACAGAGATGGGCTCCTGGCTCATCTCCGTAAGACTTCAAGCATGTGTCAGTGTAGACAGCACATCTCAGAGTACAGGCTGAGGGCCCTCGCTAGCACCCTGTCCCGCTAACCTTGGCATGTCATCCCACAGCTTGTCACAGGGAACCTGATATTATTATCCCCCCGACTTCAAGCCTAGTTTAAAGCTCTGTCAATGAGCCCCATTAGCTTGTGAGCAAAGATCTCTTTCCCCTTTGCGAAAGGTGAATCCCATCTGATGCCAGCAAGCCTGGAAGTGTTCAGTCTCTTAAATAATGTAAATAGGTGGGACGTCACTGTCAGGTTGTGTAGGGTGTAAATTGGAATTCCAGGTCCAGTTTTTATGGCTTATGAATCTAAGCAAGTTCAGAAAGTATGACATGATTCTATGTTGTTTGTTTGAGGTAGTGTAATGTATTTTGCCTTACATTGTAAGCTTTTCTGAAGATACACCAAAAGAGGGAAAAGTGAAATTCTGCATCTGTAGGACATTTCAAATAGTGTAGTACTCCTTCATTATTACGTAAAGCACTAGAGTTTTTATATATGTAGATTCGTATACAATTGCAAAACATCTGCAAGCATTGGGATTCTCTTTTATTCTAGAGGAAGACACCATCTTTTGCATGGCAGATGGCATAGGTCTTTAACATTTCTGTTTTAAGTGATGAGGTAATGCTGCTTACATTACTGGTACTTAGCAAGCATTATTCGAAGCAATTAAAATACATTGTTCCAATTTGTTAATATTTTTAGATAGATATTAGTAGTACTTCTGGTGGAAGAAAAACATGGTTCATTTCCTGCAGAAGTAATGACTAAAATTTTACTATTTGAACTGAGGTAAAAATTAAATAATAGTCTTTCAGTGTACTTTTCATGTTGCAAAATTAATGTGATTAAGAAAAATAAATCATTGGCTATTATTAATGGTTCTGTGGGGTGAATCTATATTAAATTTCCAGTAGAAGTCCAATTTTTCCTATTTCTAATCTTTTTTTATTGCAAATTTAATACAATGTATAAAATAAATTAAAAAAAATACTGTCCGCTATTGAAGATTCCATGTGGCAAATATGTATTAAATTTGCACTCTATGTCCAATTTTTTTCTCCATTCCTAATTTTCTTTCTAAATTTCTCATATGTGACATCTTGTCAGTATTTTGTGCTCACCCAGATCGCTCTTCTCCTAGCAGTATATGCTGAGGCAATTTTGAGAAATGCTGCTTTTAAGCTGTAATTTCTCAGTTGATTGTTTTGTGAATGATTTTTGAAGGTTTTATTGTAAAGGCTGTATTTTTGTTGTCCTTGCAAAATTCTAATCTTTTGTTTGGTCTGTCACATCAGCAGCTGTCCCATGTCCATCCATGGTAGTACCTCTGGTCTGACCTACCCAGCCTGTTTGGTAGAGCAGATGTTGGATTTAGACGTGACTTGTTTCTGATGCCTCTTGAAGGAAAGGACTGATTTTTATACCTGTGTTTTTCCTCAGAGGGATGCTAACTCAGGTCTATCTGCATTACTCAGCTCTTGGTTTTCACAAAATCTAAGGAAAAAATCATACCATTGACCTTTCTTCTCTTTGCCAAACATAGTTGAAATTTCCCAGGTAGTTTGAAGACTTGTGAGAATTGTAGGAGGGTTCTTGCAGACAGATAGTATGTTCATGTAGCCTTAATTACTTAGTAAATCAATGCTAAAGATGGTTTCTTTAAAACAATTTTTCTTTAATATTTATGTGCTTGTGGAGAACTTTCAGTCTCCAAGAACTTTCTCAATAGGTTAAATGCCTCTGTTGTACAAGCGTGCTGAAGTTAGCTTCAGATGAAGCCAGCGGGACTGGCTTTACCCTTCTATTGAGCATTCGTGGTTTCTCAGCTGCTACTACTACAGATTGTGAATTCTTTGGACAGCACAGTGGTTGAGTGTTTCATTCTGCTAAAATACGTAGCTTCAGAACAGTGAATACAAACAACTTTTTATTAGAAAAAATGAGCCTTCTGAAATATTTTGCTTTTTGCACGTGTTCACCGATACTCTCTGCCCTATTCATGCTACTTATTCTCCATGTGCCATGGACTTGAAGCAGCATTTTCCAGTGAGAGTGATTTTAGAGGTGGGCCTTGTGAACTTTCTCCCTCCTGCTTTCTCAGGCAGCTTTCCAGATTCCTGTGGAGAAGAGCCTAAGGTTATCATAGCCTCTTTTCAGGAACAGTTTGGCCTATTTTTTGAAGTTGTTCTCAGCCTTCTCAAAAGGTCAACTCACTTTATGATTTTGCACAGGGTTTTGGTTTCTTCAGAAATGGCTTTTCTTGAATTCGAGTGTTATTAAGAGCTCCTTTTCTTGGACATGTTTTTGATTTTAGATACAATTACTGTTAAATCCTGTCTTTTGTGGACTTTGTTCTCTGATCTGATTACTGAGTTGGCAACTTTAGTAACACTTCTGAAATCCAGGTTTTTATGTGTTTGCATGATAACTATAAATAAGTCTTCAGATTTGAATTTCTGGTTCATGAAATAGTAGACTTTTTTAAAAAAAAAGTTCCAAAAGAACTTTTAAAATATTCAGATATGTGTTTCCCCATACCACAAACACAGAAAAAGACCAGAAACTTTTGAAATTGCAAGTTGTGAAAGACCACAACATCAGTACCTAGAAGTTCGTCTCTGGAAGAATTTGCTTTAATTTTTGTAATCCAGTGCTGAAAGGGAACAGCCTGTGGAACGTCCGCCGTCCTTCCCAGCTGCTGACCTGCCTACAACTGCTGCATGGAGTTGTGTTGCGGCGTGTTAGAGGCTGGCGAAGCAGGGGGGCTGCCGGTGGGGATGTCGGTGCCTCCTGCGGGGGGGTGTCCCTGTGGCCGGACGTCCCGTCTCCAGGAGATGTCGCTGTCCCATCGCCGGAACGGCAGATGCCTCCGGGGAACCCTTGGAGATCCTCCAGCTCCTGTCACATAAGGCTGGGCTAACACTTGCATCTGCACCAATTTCTTAGATTTTTGTGTTTTTTTTTTTTCATTACTCTTTGCCAGCTTTGCTTTTCACGAGCTTCTGTATTTGAGGTGCTCATCCTCATGAGACTATTTATTTTCCTTCCCTTGTTTTGCTTGTCATGGCCAAAACTTAATTACAGCATTTTTATTTATAGTAATGAATATATAGTAATGAATTGAAGGCTTGCTGCTCTTGGAATATGTGTAGGATATGATTATTATAATTACAAAAAAATAATTAAGGGAGTGGGCCTTGTAAGTTTACAAACAAGGTAAAGAAAATAATATAGTAGAATTTTTTTTCCTTTACAAACCAGCTTTTTAAGGCACTTTCTGTTATCCCTCAAAGTGACTTATTGTACAAGCTACCTTTAAATGAGGTTAGATTTCTCAATTGTATTAACAGTAGCTTGCAACTTTTAGAGACCACTTAGGTATGCCTGTATGTGTGGAAATTATATACTGCATTTTTGTATTTAAAAAAAAAAAACCCGCATAAATTTATTTCCCTAAAATGTTATCTAGTCGTTTTAGATTAATAACTGAAATAGTTCCCTGCAGAAAAACTTACACAATTACAGAAATCCTTGTAAACAATACCCAAAACATTTTTAAGCATAATTTAATTTTATGTAAAAATATCTTAAAGCCCCTAAGTCTTGATAAAAAAATCATTTAAATGTGGTTCCTGAGTGCTATAAATTACCTTTGAAAATAAGACCTAGTGTGCAGTTCTTCTAAGTCAGTGCAGTGAAACAGTAATTTGCCCCCCTTGTGTACTATACATAGAATGATAAGCCTTTGATTTAGGAAATAGTGAGTACTCGTGTTATATACAGAGGGGAAAAAAGTGAAAACTAGAATATTGTTGCAAATGTTTGATTTTAGGGAAAATCCTACCTCTGTTTTTTTATTAGTTTCAGATGAGTATTTAGTATTTGTCTAAATTAGTGTAAAAGCTGTGCTTTAGCGAGCTTTAGGCATCATTTTAAATCTCACTATATAAAACTAGTAGGTTAGTATCTGTGCCTGAGGTCAGACAACACGAAGTGGTTGTGTTTGTGTGTTTAATCTTAATTTCCGGCCACTAGACTTCATTGGGATGCGATGACTGCATGCATGCTTCTAAATCATCGCAATATTAGGTAAAACAGTTTCATCTGAACAAGCTTGCATGATAACTTAAGTCTTTTTATGTACAAGAAACTTTCTAGGTGCTATCAGTAAATGAAAGTTGACTTTTTTTTTTTTCCTGATTGTATGATCTATAAATGCCAACAAAGCATTTTTAAAAGCAGTTTGATTACACAGGTCATATAAAGTCTGAAGTAGTGGAGGAGTGATATGGAACTGTAATTTGTAGTTTTAAGCTGATAGAGGTCACTTAAAAGAAAGTATAAAGATAGCGTAAAGCTTCACTTGAATGAAAATGAACCTTTAGGGCTTATAACTTATCCTTCTTAATAGTTTTCCTTGCATTTTTTTTAAGACTATATCAATATATTTTTCACTCAAAGTTATAATTTTCAAAGGATCTATATTTTTAAGTGTAGCTATATGACTTGCTTGTAGAATAGGATTTGTAGTAGAAAAGGATTATTGCTTTTGCAAAAAGAGCTGTCATCTGGTACCACGATTGCCTTATACTGGGCACCTTTTTGTCATTATCTGTTAGGTAGTATACATGGGCAAAGTAATACTCAAGTCGATTGCCACAGTAATAACTGTATAATAACTGCCTAATAACAATCAGTTTATAGTTTGCACAGTTTTTCCTTGTTTTTGTAATGTATCTGGGTACCTTACTCTGTGAATGTTCTCTCTTGCCAGTTGTGTTTACAAAGGTCACATCAAAACCTGAGGTTAAAAGGTGTCATAACTATTTGTTTCACTGTTCTTTTTAAATACCTTTGAGATAGCGGAAAAACAAAGGATATTATCTTGATTTTCAAACTGAAATACATTAGTTACGAGAAAATGGTGTATAAAACAGCGGACAGTAAATTATCCATGAGCAAGAATTTGCCCTTGTCGCCAAGAAGGCCAACAGAATTCTGGGCTGCACAGGGAAGAGTGTGGCCAGCAGGTCAAGGGAGGTCATTCTCCCCCTCTACTCTGCACTGGTGAGGCCACAACTGGAATACTGCGTCCGGTTCTGGGCTCCCCAGTTCAAGAGAGACAGGGAACTACTGGAGAGAGTCCAGCGTAGGGCAACAAAGATGATTGAGGGATTGGAGCATCCCCCTTACGAGGAAAGGCTGAGAGAGCTGGGACTCTTTAGCCTGGAGGAGAGAAGGCTGAGGGGAGACCTTATGAATGTTTACAAGTATCTAAAGGGTGGGTTTAAGGAGGATGGAGGAGGCTCTTTTCAGTGGTTCCCACTAACAGGACGAGGGGTAACGGGCACAAGCTGGAACATAGGAAGTTCCGATCGAATATGAGGAAAAACTTCTTTACGGTGAGGGTGCCAGAGCACTGGAACAGGCTGCCCAGGGAGGTTGTGGAGTCCCCTTCTCTGGAGACTTTCAAGACCCATCTGGATGCAGTCCTGAGTAATGTGCTCTAGGCAACCCTGCTTCAGCAGGGGAGTTGGGCTAGATGATCTCTAGAGGTCCCTTCCAACTCTGAAATTTCATGATTGCGTGGAAAGTAATCTTCACCCAATCAAACACAGATGTACAAATGGAAATCATCATTTAACTTCTGTGTCTCATAATAGTGACAAAGTAATTCTAAATATGAATTGTTTCTATCGAAAATTAAACGATACTCTAATAAATGTATCCTGACAGTGCTCTTTCTGAAGAAGAAAAAACTACATTGCGTGCTGGACTTATTACCAACTTTAATGAGCCCGTGAATCAGGTTAGTGGTGAATGATTATTAGTTTCCCAGCAAATGCTTGTATTGGTATGTAATTTGGTTTCTCTCACGACAAAGTGTTTAATAATAATAATAATAATAGTAATTATAAAGTTGACAAATTGCAATTTTTGTTTTGCCTTTCAGATGGACATTTATGTTGAAGTGAGATCTTTTTCCATAGATCATAATTCAACATGTTTTGTGTCTTTGGTTTGCTTTTTGTTGCAGTGGCAGTTTATGTTGTCCCTCACTGTTTATGCAACCATTTGGTGAAGCGGTTCAGGGAACGGATGTAGCTCAAAAATAACCTTTTCTCCGTGCATGATATTTCTTTTTTCAGCTGTATCTGTTCCCTGATCTGGTTCCCAATATAGCCATACAGGGAAGTGTGGTGGTGGTGTAGCAGGAATGAGCTGTTGAGAATGCTGCATATACCCACCTAAGCAGTATTGCTGTCACATGCCTAATCACAGCATTAATTAATTTATATAGGTGTAGCAATGCTGCAGTATGATAGTGTCTTGTCTTACATAAAGCGACTAATTTTAAGCTACTGTTTTGGTCAGAATAAGGATTTATTGTTAAAGTGAGTATAGAGCTAATGTTAAGGGCTCAGAATATGCATATGCTAGATGAATCAGTCTTTCTTCTGCTAACTTATTCTTGCTCATGTAATAAGAGATTCTGCAATGAACTACTTGCTATTTGCTAATATTTTAAGCTAGATCTTAAAGAACTGCTTCAAGAAAATATAGAAATTATTTGCATAAGGTAAAGCTTAAGAAGAAAAGGTACAGCAAGCAAACTTCCATTCTGCAGGCAGTTCAGTTTCAACTTTTCAGGATTCCTTGATGGGATGAATGTTATTTGTAGGATTAGAACAATGTATCAAAATGACGGTAATTTAGTCTTTATAGAAGACCTTTGTGCAATGACAATTTTGACTGTAATTTAAAGTTCTTATTTCAAGTGCAATTGTTTAAAATGCAGGCAGACTTAGAAAGTATCCTTAAATTTGTAGTGTATGTATAGTTTCAGTGTAAAAAATAAGACCAAATATTACTTGTTTCTTTATTTCAACCAAAAAGAACTATGAAGTATGTCATGTTGGACCATAAAGTATGTGTCATTTGTGCTACTATTGGGTAGTATAAAATTTATCAAATATTTCATTTTGAAGTGGTTGCATGATATTTAAATTTCTAAAAACCGAATGTTAACTGCATTGTACGTAAAACAATTCAAACTTTTTATCAACAATTTTTCATACCTCCATTAGTATTTAATCAGTTTGCCTGCTAAGACAATAATATAATTTATAGTTACAAATTGCACTGCTGATAAACTGTTCTGAACTGCTGAGATGATACTTGCAGGCTGAGATTGGGACCTTTGTAACTGACATTTTAAAGACTATCGGCTTTACTTATTTATTTGTGTGTCTTTATGATACTTTTGGGGTGTAGTCTTTTAAGATGTGGAAGATTTTGTTTTATTTTATGCCTGCAGCCTGCTCCTAAATGATTGCCCAAACAATTGTTGTGATATTGAAGTATGTTCACAGAGTCCTTCTTCCTTTCTCCCCTGTTCCCCAATATGTATTGTAGGTATCTTGAGGTTTCCTTTCAGAAGCACCTTTCATTTAGTCCCCAGTCTGCTTGATATGCCTGAATTTTGATATGTTGTGTTCCTGATGAGTGCTCTTTTCCAGTCGCAGAAACTTCATAACACAGTTGCTATCTGCTTGTGGTTTCTGCATCATTGAAGGCAGAAAAATTATGACCCTTGTATGTATAAAAAGAAAAAAAAAACAACACAACAAAAATTATAAGAATTAGACATAGTACTGAGATGTGATGGTATGAGCTGACTTCCAGGGGAGGGGGAGAAGAAAAACATAACATACCATATGTTTGGAGCATAATTTCCTTGCCTTCTGAAGATATTTACCATATGGAGGGAACAGAAGAACAAAATACTCCTTGAAATGTATGACAGCAGATTTTTTTTTCATTTAAAAAGCCATTCCTAGAGGAAAAAGTACTCTTAGAATCCCTGTAGAGGTTCCTTCTTGTATCACATATGGAGAAAAGTTTATTTGTTCCCTTGTGCTGATCAACATCACTTCATCCAAAAATAAATAAGACTCTCAGCGCTTCCTTGCAAACCTTGATGTCAGTTTTCTGAAGCAATTAATTCTTCCTAAGCAAGTGGGTAGTACTGAATATTGTAGGAAGTTTTGTGGGGTGATCAGGCATCAGATGAAACAGTTACGGGAGCAGTGAAGGAGGGCATGGCTATTCCTTCTTATGCCTGTAAATTGCTTGGATTTCTTTTGATGGTGTAAGAAGGCGACTACTTCCCTAGGGTGGAAGTGTGTTGGTAGTTGTAAGGATATGTTGAAGGTGAAAGCATCTGGTTCATTAAGGTTGTCCAATAAAGGACCTTTTCAATGTGAATGGGATAAGAACGGGGAAACAAGAACATGAGTTTTTTGGCTATTGGAGGTGGGGTTATGAGGGACTATACAACATTTATTAAGAAATGTTTAGGGGAAGTGGGTTGAGGAGCAGTGAAGTGGGGAATAGACAGAGGGTATAAAAAGGGCCAGTCATGTGTAAACCATGGCTGGTCAGTACCAGTGTCTGAACAAACCCTGCACCTAATCACCACCTTCTGTCCTGCCATCCAATTGAATCCCTTAACTACTTTTCTGTGTAATCTCACTGTTCATCGTGTGTGCTTGCTGCAAGGACTAGGTGCCAGCTACTGGCAAGACTGGTGTGAGTTGGAGTCAGGTGGTGGGGCTGGTGTGGGTGCCCCTGGCCTGTGGTGTGAGGGTCTGGAGCAAGTGAGAGTTTCACCTTCAGCCACTGGGACAGGACCGCAGGTTATAGGCACGTGTGCCCGGAGGGAGGGGAACGGCTCTGGATAAAACCTAAAACTCAGGTACAGCAGAAAGAAGGGTAATACGTATTCAGCAGACTGTTTGTCAAAAGCCATAGAAAAGATCAGTAAGTAAAAAGTGGTTCCCAAATACCTGTTTCTTCATTTATGTGGTTTCTAGAGAGAAATTTAGTGATCTGTATGTAAAATTTAAACAAGGTAACCAGCTTAGCACTTTATGGAAATACTTACTATAAACGTAAAATGGAAAACTTTTTTTTCACTCCACATTTATTTGCATTCAGCGAACTTAAAAATACTTTGAGAAAAAACACACAAAAATCTAGGGATCCACACTAGGGTTTTTTTGATTCAGGTTTTGTTCGGCTTTTAATTTCTTCATTGTACATTTCCTGAATGATCTTTGACTTTTGCGGTATCTGTGTTTTATTTTGGTTTTTTTTGCAGATAGCAACTCAGATCTCTGTACTGATTGCTAAAGTTGCCAGGGTGGACTGCCCAAGGCAATGGCCAGAACTTATACCCACTCTTCTAGAATCTGTGAAAGTCCAGGATGATCTTCGACAACACAGAGCACTACTTACCTTTTATCATGTTACAAAGACCCTGGCATCCAAACGGCTTGCTGCAGATAGGAAACTTTTCTATGACGTAAGTAATGCGATGCAATATTGTAGAGCATGCAAACCATGTGCTTCACACGGTTGCCACTTTCTGTGGTTATCTGGCTGTGCATTAATGGCAGGTGTGTTGACTTTAATGTCTGCCTTTGAAACAGGAGTGCTCTTACTTTGGTGATTATATGTACAATATGAAATAACTGGAAGTCAGTTTCTAGGTGAAATGTTTTTGAGTTCTTTATTAATTTTGCATGCAGCTTGTGTGTTATTATAACAACTTGTGTTAAGAAGCAGAGCTTAATTTGCAGAACAATATCTGCATATCAGCCTTATGTTACCAGGCGGTACAGCAGATCTTTCTATATATGAATTTCTAGTGGTTTTGGAAGTGTGCCCTGGATTCATAATTCAATATAGTCTTTTAAAAATACTGGGTTTTAGGCTTCCATATCACAATATTTTTGGCTTTTATCGTCAGTGGGAATGTGTTTGGGGTTTTTCCAGAACTTCTTTCTCCGGGCTAGTTAAAAGGCCAGATGTGAATGTAAATGCCACATCTTGTTTCAAGTAGCTTACGTTCTCCATTGTAAGAATCTACTGATTGGAAAACAGATTTACCTCTGGCTGTTGGCGGTTGCATCTCCAGTCTCATTTGGAGTTAGGCAATGATGTAGTACAGTTAACTGAATGTAGCGAGATAAACATCCTTTACAAACATGTTACATTCGAATTTTCAAAATTTTATTTTATTCCTCCATTTTAAAGAAAAGATTATAATGCAGATAATGAGGACTCTTTCTGAAGTTTTACCCATTTATTTATGTATAAAAAAAAACTTCTGGCAGTGTAATCATTAAGGTGAGATTTTATTTGTCAGGAGTTTGAGGAACTGAATGCTGGCTCTTGTAACAGGGCAGGACTGAAACGATGATATGTTACTATGAGATGTGTGTGCAGACGAAAAGTGTTTTCTCTCTCTGCTGTATATAGGTATGAATGAATGTAATCTCTGTATAGGAAACATATGTTTATATTTTGAAGTTTATTAGGCCATTATATGTGATCTGGATAATTGAACAATACAGGTTTTGTTATATTCACAGATAATAATTCCAAAGCAATAAAGGGAGACAGATAACGACTTCTTTTCTAGAGTTCTTCTAAATCAAGATGTTGTTTTTGCAGCTTGGTTATGCAGCTGAAAATACCATTAATGCTCAAGGATATAGCAAAAAAATCAAAACCCAATCCCCAGGGCCCACCTTCATAAAGTTGCCAAATCCATACCATCTCAATAGAGGCACAGAAAGGAATTTATAGCTGTAAGGTCCACCATTTGTTCTTAAAGTTGTCGTGTCCAACAGTAACTTTGCTGTATTTCCACCATTTTATGAGGCTCAAAAAGAGCTCAGTTACCTTCAATCATTTTTGTGCTTCCAAGAAGCTCATTAAGTTTGTGTAAAAAAAAAAAAAAAAAC
>VYZM01008188.1:10615-48374 GCA_013398915.1 Dromas ardeola | reverse complement strand
CTGAAATCTGTGGAAATAACATCTGTAATAGTGATTTGCTCTTCTCTAGTAGTGTATATACAAGTCCTCTGTAGCACTCTTCAGTTAATTTTGCTGGCAATAAAGAGGGGAAATAAGGATTTGTGTTGTGTTGTAAAGTGTGAATGATTACAGGCTCATTCTACATAAAGACTATTATATAGCCCATCTGCTGTGGGTTTTCTCTCAACAAGATTCCCTTTACTTGGATGGACTTCACATGAGTACCCTTTTTGTTGTTTAGTAGATATTTTCAAAGATTGGTTTTGTACTCTCGTACAGATTGAGCTGTCCATCTCTACAACTGATTAGAAGAGAGTGTTCTTTCCTGTTCCTCAAATTGTCACTCTTTCTTCAGGGGGAGGACAGTGACTGCTGTTGTATGTGGTGCTGATCCTCATCAGATAAGTTCCAAATCACCCTTTGACTCTGAATGAGTATGTTGTGTTTTTCCTCATCAGAGTCGTTAGAAGTGACCCCAGTGTCTTTTCAAGAATTTTACTGTTTTTTTTTCTTCTACATTTGCANTCAATTTCATGTGGAGTGGAAGATCCTGCTAAACTTACGAATATTAAAATGCTTTTTATTACAATATACCTTTTTAAAAATGGATTATATACTTTTGGATGTATAACCTTACTTCAGAGTCACAGAGTAATTGCCACAGTTGTTTACCTAGTGTCTCCTAATGTTTGCATCCTTTTTCTCATTAGTCTTTTTTTTTTTTTTATACGATCTCACCTTCACCTTGATATCTAATGGTGGCCAACTACTCTAATGGTTAGGCTAAATGTCAGAAGAGTAGGAAAAAAGGGTAGATCTTGCATATATGATTGATCCTTTGTTGTTGTGCCGCACCAGCACTGATCTCTGAATAAAGCTGCCATGGTATTTGTAGCACATGCTGACTTTGGCATTTTTATGCTATCCGCCCAGATAGCATAAGTAAAACTAATAAAAGTCTTCTGCGGTTGATATAGTTGTATTTACAGTAGGGAACACACCTGATCTAACCATGTGGTTGGCATTTGTGATATCCCAGGATGAAATTCCTCTGTGGGCAGAAGCTTGCAGTAGAAGTCATCCAGAAGTTTGAAGCCTTGTTTGCTCGAACTGCTTCTACTGCCAGTGTCATTGGAGACGACCGTGGCAATAAGGGAGATGGTGTTAGTAGTTTGAGTGGAGCGCTGCATTAACAACAGCTTCAGGAATACATGTGCAGTTCAGATAAACCGAATTGGAGGTTATGATCTACTGTCCCACAGAATGTCCCATGGTGATCAGCATGCCTGTTACACACTGCTTCATGTGCGGGAACACACATCTATGTGTTGTCAGCAGTGACTGTAGAGTTTGCTGTGTTTTCTTTGAATGATTCGTTGTCTGTAGATAGTAAGTCTTGTCAGCCATGACCACAGCAGTAGGAGAAGTATGGGATTAATGAAAGAATATTTTAAAGTATTTTGAGAAAGATTGCATTGCCGAATTTATCACTTGCCGTAATATTTAGTTTTGTACCTGTTAAGGAGAAACTTTTCCATAATATGAAAACAGTTTTTTGCAATAATTCAATCTTAAAACAACTTTTCGTGTTGAGAGAGAAAGTATCGATTTGACACTTACTACTTTGTTATCAATTAAGATACTTTTGACTTGAATGTCTAAATGCTGTCCAGACTGCTTAAAGCTAGCTATGACTATGGCAACAGAAACTGCCTTATTTTGGAATACGGTCCCTTTTCCCATGTGGGCTTTAGGTTCAGCAGGCTCAATCTGCTTATACTTTGCAGTGCTCTTAGTGTAAAAGCTAATGCAGTTCTAAGAGCTGCTTTTTTCCCGGAAGTAGTGGATGAAGAAAAGGTAGGACCTCAAAAATGTGTACCTATGAGCAGAAGAATTTCTAGGAATTTAAGTCCTTTCAAAAAAACAAAACCTCAAAGTCACACTATCTTTTCTCTGCCAGGGAGAGAGAGAGAGAAAGAATATAAAGATGCAGGTAGGATGTATGGATTGTACAACAGATATCATCAGAACTGAAAGTCTTTGCTGTCAGCAGACGGTTATGTCATTTAAAACTTCTTTATGTGATAATGGTTTGAAAACTATCCAACACCAATCTCAAGGCAAATCTATTAGGTTTATATTCTGCTTTTTACAAGGTTATGTATCACATATGGGCATTCTAAGAATAGAAAAAGTTGTCTCACCACAGCTTCTCGAATAAATAGAAGGACATGTTAGTAAGGCAATGTCTTGTGTAAGTCATGCTTCAGCATGGGTTGTTCAGGCTCCTCTGCCTCTCAGTAAATCACAGGCAATGCTGGAACATTATTTTCACTAGCTTTGTGTTCCAGTCTAATGAACTGCTGTATACATACTACCTCCACAACGTTCATGTTCTCTGAAGGTGTGCTTTGTTAATTATCTCATGGTTAGGGGAATGTTTAATAAATCACAATTTTTAAATGTAAAGAAGCCTCAATAACTTCAGTTTAAATTGCTGTCTTGGTGGCTTACAGAGCAGAAGTTTATCAAATGAACAGTGCACTTAAAATAAGAAGGCTAAATAACTTCTTAGTTAAAATTCTGTGAATAGGGTTCATCTTCCCTAACTTTACATGTCTTCAAGTTAAACATTTAAATCTGAGTTAATCTTCCTGATAAACTTTTATAATCAGTGGAGGAAAACAGCAGCTCTGCAGAATGCTTTTCTCAGTGATTGTATTAGGCAATTCAGCTTATTGTTGTTCTGGTTTTTACTTCTTCCCATTGACTCCAAAGCTGTTTGGTTTGTGCCGTTGTTGCAGCAGTGGTGCAAGATTAGATAATGTCAGTTCTTTCCGAGAAGAGTTCTAGACTGATGACATCAAATACTCTGGCAGCTGCTGTAATGCAGTACATAAGTTTGCATTTTTAAATTGTGTCTGACCTAAAATTTTAAGCATGAAAGGAATGTCAAGGAGATTGCTGGAAAGTATGGTGAAAGAAGTAGTCGCCATGATGGCAGTAATAAATATAAGATTTATTTTTAGTTTCTTTTACTGGCGTGCTATGTGCAGAATGAACTGTATCTCTAGTGAGACCTTCAGGATTCAGTTGTTTAGGATGAAAGTTATCTTTTTCAGCTAAGTTGGCGTTTCCTGAGCCTTATAGTGAAAAATTTTGATGAAAAAGATTTCTGCACTGAAGTTCTAAAGTTGGCCTTGACAAACTAAATCTTTTAATAACTGTTTTGGGGAATAATGTTTTCCTAGTGATGCTTAGATTTCTTTTTCATCAAAGTATTCCAGAACAGCAAGTATAATGAGTTAATGAGTACAATTTTTTTCCCCCTACTTTTAAAGATATAAACCAATACGCCGACGAGTAATTTGGCTGATTGGACAGTGGATTTCTGTAAAATTCAAATCAGACTTGAGACCTATGTTATATGAGGCAATTCGTAACTTGCTTCAAGACCAGGACTTAGTGGTAAGTATAAATAAGTCACGTTACATTTGTTCTGTAAACACAGGCAAAACATAAATACCATACCTTGTGTAAATTTGGTTGAGAATTTCGTAACATCACACCTTAAAGTCTGTTGTGTCTTGCAAAAGGTAATCTGTTGGGAAGTTGTGGGGGTATTTAATTGTGGAGATGTTGAACAATAAGGTCAAAGGCATGAAACGAGCCCTTAAGATGTTCACTAGGTGGTGGCTTCAGTGGGAAAATGAATGGCAATAGCAATAGTCCAGTTTTTGTAAGAAGAAAGTTGTGAAGTGTCTTGAGGGAAATAATAAACAAATAAACACTTTACGTAGATAAAACGGTGTTATTCTGTGACAAGTCTCTTCAGTATGCAGTATTATTTAAGCATCAACATAGTTATCTGTTAGCACAATATGATAAATGGGATTAGTTGCTAGACTGGTTGAGTACAATTCTGTGGTTTTAAGCTACAACTTCAGTTTACCAATAGGTGAAATTGAGTTGAGAAGCTGGTTTTGCTATTGTTTATTTATTTTAAACTTTTAAACAAACAGACCTAGCAGCCAACAACTAAACCAAATAAACCTAGCTAGTTTGTTAGTTAAATATTAGCAATGGGCAGTCATAACACTTATTTCTGTGATTCCAGACATCTTTAGCAGAGAAGGATGTGTTTCCGTGTCAATGTTGTGACTGTTTTCACTTAATGTTTTTTGAGCGTTTGAACATTTACCAGGGAAGAACATGTTAACTTGTTGAGTTTATTTGCTTCTGTGCTTTTTGGGTGACAGCAAGCAATGAGATAATCCCAAATTAAACTCCTTCTCTATTGCAAGAGTTTTTATCACAGGGTAGATATCATCTTGTTTAATTCTTTCTTGACCTTCATGAAGGTTTTGCCTGAGTAGTTTGTCCAGGTGGTACCGCTTTAGCAATGCCAAATAAACTCTAAAGGATACTAAAATGAAAGCAAATGAAAATGTTTGAATTGAACTAACTATATTTCTTAGAGGATGACAGAACACATAGAATGATTCAATTGGCAAAATAGCAACTGATTTGATATTGTCAGATATTACGTTGATAATCAAAAAGGTTAATGGATGTATGCTTGATGCCACTTGACTCTTGTCTTTCAGGTCCGTATCGAGACAGCTACCACACTGAAGTTAAATATCCTTTTATTGGCAAAGACTTTCGATTAGCTCTTAATTCAGAGTTACTGGAAAATAAACAATTTTTACTCTTACTACCAAATTATTCACATGATAATTTTTGTGTATCCATGGAATATTTGCTTATTTGATTCTTATTTCCACCTGCAATCTATATTATTTTTCCTTAATGATTATTTACCTGTAGATGACTTTGAGTTCAGAACTGACCAGTTCTTACCGGTAAGAGCATTTATATGGGCATACTCTGATAAGCAGATAGATCCATAGAGGAAACCAGGAAAAAAATATTTTTCAATTTCATTTTAAACCAGAAAAAAAACAATTTCCAATTTCATTTTAAACCACATTATTTAGTAATCATTGTGTGTGTGTATGTATTTTTTTTCAGTCTTTATAGGCCAAAACATGTAAAGACTCATACTGCTGCTGTTAAAGTTGCTAATGTGCAATATGCAGGCAGACAATTCAAAACCTTTTAGTATTATGACTATTACAACTTCCTAGCATTGTTTTTAGTACTATATTTACTATGTGTTACCAGATGCTAAGTTTCTTTATACTAGGACAATGTGAATGCTGTCTGTAGCAAATATGTTTCCTCACCAATGTGACTTTCCAGTATGCCTGTCTCACACAGTACTTTCTAACCTGCTGTTTCACACAAATATTAACTCTAAGTGTGTTGTTAAAATATCACCTTAAAAACATAGACTTTCTTGGTCTCCTATGTCTGTCTTTTTTACAGTGCTCATTACTATTGTCATTAAGTAAACAGTGAAATGTTAGTTATAAATACAGCAAAGATTTATTTTGATCACTCAGATTTAGCAGGTGCTTTTTCTTCTCATTGGATTGTGACTCCTATGTTAATTGCAACTCTCTTGAGAAAAAACAAAAATGCAGAGTGCATCTTACTGTAAACACTGGAATTGTTTAAGATGTCTTTTTCAGTTCAACATATACATTTTATCTACTGACCCAAAAGCTGGAAGACCGTACCTTTTCTTTGACCCTAATAAAGTGCTCTTTCTGGAGAGATGGCCTTCAGCTTTGCAGTATTCTGTCTGTGAAGTCATGTTTACGCTGGCAAAACATGAAAATGATACATGTTCAAAATGATCACATTTATATAAGAGTGTATCTGATTTTTTTATCTTGTTTAGACAGTGATTGTCTAGTGTTCATTTTTCCAAATGAAAGAATAACATTTTGCACACTTCGTAAGCGTCTTTCAAAATTCATAGATGTCTTAAGAGTTGTAAGTGTAAAGAAAAATCACCAGTCATGTCACTGATTGTATTTTTGATGGTCTAATCTGTAGTTTGTTTTTTTTTTTTCTTTTAGTATCTGGAATCCATGTTTACGCTACTCTTTCAGCTACTGCAGGAAGTAACACAATGTGACACCAAAATGCATGTTCTTCACGTTCTGTCTTGTGTGATTGAAAGAGTCAATATGCAGGTATTTTTTTGTGGATTTCAGTGTTAGCTTTGTACTAAGAACAGAGTCGGGCTTGATGTTTTTGATGCTTATACAAAAATAGTAGAAAAATGTCATCAATTAATAGACTGGTTATTGTTATGGTAGATGCCTGCATTGTTTGCATTACTTGCTTCTCTTCACTTTTCAGTTCTCATTTATCTTTTGTATAAAATGTTCTTTCTCAGTTACTACTTCTTTACTAAGTATTTCTTGTATCGACTCATCTTTCAGAGTACAGAAAGACTTTCATTGCTTATCTTACTGCATTTCTTGCAATTTTCTTTTTTTTTTAATTGTAACTTATTCTAATTGTCTCATATCTGAACTAGTATTTTATTCAATCTTACATATTAGAAGAGACATTTTGGGAGACAAAATGCTTCACACTCTTAGGGAGTGGGCAGTTAAGTTTGTAATCTCTCATTGACACCAATATGCATCATGATTGCCTATACAGCACTCTCCTTAACTGCATGAAAAGTTTCAAGTTCATATTATGGAATTTCAGTACTTCCTTCTTAGTGTTAAAGTATATTCTTCAGCTTATACATAAATAAATTGAAAATGTTTTGGCAGAATTAGAAGACAAATTGTTGACTGCTTTTGTCTCAGGGTGTTTTCGTTTTTTTTTTTGTGGTATTACTGTATTAAGGACAGATAATGCATGGTTTTGAGCTTATCTCCTCTTTCTACAAGTAATCCTGTCTGAGAGCCAAATGAAGCTTTCC
This sequence comes from Dromas ardeola, assembly GCA_013398915.1. Lineage (NCBI taxonomy): Eukaryota > Metazoa > Chordata > Aves > Charadriiformes > Dromadidae > Dromas > Dromas ardeola. The sequence goes on along the minus strand of VYZM01008188.1, from coordinate 41,497 downwards.
TAGTTGTCCCTTGCAGGAAAAGTCAACAAGACAGCAGATTTCCCTGGATTTCAGATCAGCTAGAGAAGCAGCAGAAAAAAACAAGTCGAAAAAGAACCTTTGAGTCTCTAGGTTAATTCCTAATTAAATACTTTAGAAGACAAATAGATTAGCCTTTTAGTATTGTAGAGGATCACAGAAAAAATTTAGGTTGCGACAAACATCTGGAGGTTATATAGTCCAACTCCTCTCAAAAGCATGGGTAACATCAGCGGTTATTCAGCTTTTTTTGTTCGGTTGTTTGTTTTGTTGTTTGGTGTTTTTTTTTTTTTTTACTGGGACTGTTTCAGGTCTTCTTAAAGGATACCATTATTTAGGAATCCTGTCTAAGTGAAGAATATATTGATATGAAAATATCTCTGGTTATCAAATAAAGTATTTTTTGTGTTCTATTTACTACTTAAGTCTGGTTGCCATGTTACCATAAGTAATACGTTCTTTTCAAACCACTGAGCAGTCAGAAGTAACTTCAGTCACAGAATATGGAATATGGTGTTTTAGGAAGAGGAAAGATGAATACATTAAAGCAATTTCAGTATTTTTACTGTGACAAAAGCAGCTTTTAAATATTTCAGGAATTATGTGGGGGATAAATTAATGGCCTGGTTTCACACACTAAGAAACAAATTTGTGTTCTGAACTTCAGATACGACCATATGTAGGATGTTTGGTTCAGTATTTACCACTCCTTTGGAAACAGAGTGAGGAGCACAATATGCTGCGATGTGCCATTCTAACCACCTTAATCCATCTTGTCCAGGTAAGGGGTCAGAATCACATAAATGTTGTCAGTATCTCCTACAATTCTTTCTCAGAGATGCCTACATGTTCTCATGTGTTCATGTGCGTATAGGTAAAATTAAGGTACATTTTGTTTTATAGGCTATTTCTAAGTGCTTTTCAGTCTTACAATAAAGATGTGCTTCCCTGCTAGTGGAGGTAAACATAGCTAATGTTAACCACTTAACTATTTTGTTTCCAGGGCTTGTTCAGCAAAAGCAGTTCTTTAGGCAGGTTTGCTTGTGTTTTGGAGGGTTTTGGTTTTCTAATTCTGGAATTGCGTCTCCTTTAGTGACTTTGTAGTCTATGTGAAAGAGCTTGCTCTGGCTTCCTGTGTTTCCCAGACAGCACTGGGAGTGTCAGTCTCTTCTTACAATTGTTGTGTATGCTTCGGACTTGATTCTGCAGTGTAGAGACATCCGTTCCCCATTGCTTTCCATTCAGCCCCCAGGGATGTGAAATTTCTATTTTGGTTGCAAACTTTCTGTGAAGATGAGGCATTTTTAAATCATAGACCAAGATATGGGCCACCATAACAAGTTTCATGTTGCCTGTTCTTGAAATTTTCATTTTAATTCAGGTTAGCATCAAATGTTTCTTGTTTAAATCATAACTGTTAGGTTTAATGTCTCTCAAAGGCATTGTCTCTCAAATTGGCATTGATTTAATTGAGGGTCATCTTATTTCAAATTCCAGCCCTTTTATTGTTACTATTACCTTTCTACTGCATACCTATTATGTCTTTTCGCAGTGATTTCTACAGTTTTTATATAGCATACAGGAAGAAATACTTTATCTCGTCCCTTAAATTTTTTAGCTTTTCTGATGTTCTTTTCTGCTTTGTTCATATGTTATATGAAACAGATAATAGCAGCTCTGAGCTGCCTGCCTTGTAATGTAATCAATTGGTATCACATCCTGGTATTTGTATTTCAATCTCTTTGATTTTTTTTTTTTGAGAATTTATCTGTGAGAGGTAATTTATTGGTTTGAGGTTTTTGAAGTATTTCACATTTTTTATTTACTTTTGTAGGGACTGGGAACAGACAGCAAAAATCTCTATCCTTTTCTACTTCCAGTTATTCAGCTAAGTACAGATGTTTCTCAGCCTCCACATGTTTATCTTCTGGAAGATGGTTTAGAGTTGTGGTACGAATGTTCTTTATCAGTTTCTAATTTTTAAAATGTTAATTTTTGTATCCCCAGAAGAAAAAAAATATTTAAAAAAAGCTTTGACTGTATTAAGAATTTCTCCGTTCTTGTTATCTTACTTTGACATCATCTATATCATACCTTTTCTTAGAAAAGATGAGGTTAGGAAGTTAATAAAAGAAACACAACTAAAAGTGGCTGAGTAGGTAATCCATTTCAGGCAGTTCACAGCAAGATACAGTTCTGTTGTGATAATGAACAGCAAGACAAAAAGTCTAGACTCACTATAATGAGTGATATATAAACTAACAATTTGACTTGCTTGGCTTCAGGAGCACAACGAGCCAGTGGTTCTCAGAGCTGGTTGCTGAAAGAGGTGGCAAGTTTACAAGGATAAAACGTGGAAGTTATCTTGCAGATCTCAAGCTATTTGGTGACTGAACATGAAACAAGAAGTGGCACTGTAATCAGTTTGCCGTGAGCCTTATTTCTTTCTTTCTGGTGCAGCTGACACTCTAGGAAGAGGAAACTGTTACCTGGACCGAATTCAGCACATCTCTTTCCTGCAGAATAGGAAATACTTACCATATGAACGATCTGTTCTGTGTGCAGCAAAGCTAAGATTTATAATGCTTTTGATGGTGGAACAGCAAGTCAAAGTGCGAGATCTTCACAAAATTTAAAATACACCTTTTTAATAAAAGTTCAGAACTTTTTTATCTTCTTAATAGTACTGATCTTGAGGTTGTTATTCTGATGCCTATGCAGAAGAATGATAATTTAAGATGTCCTGGGACATCAGAGGAATCTGGATGGAGCTGGCAGAGACAGTTGGGACTCTAATGGCTTCCTGAACCAAGAGCAGGAGAACAACTATAAGACACTTCATATAATCAGAAGTGTTATTTAAATACTGTAATCCCACACCTAAAATCTAGGAACAAACTGGAATGTGTTGCTGTGGCTTCCAGTAGTAATTTAATTTATAATTACTGTTTTCAAACCTCAGGAATTTTAAATTGATACAAACAATGCTGAGCATATAGTTATGCTTTTTTGTATGGTAATCAAGGCATCATTTCAGATGTCAAAAAAAGATTAAAAAAAAAAAGAAAAAGAAAAAAAAAAAAAGATTTGAGCTGGTTACCACCACAGCTGTTCCTTACAGGTGAAGAGCACTACACGCCTGGTCCTTAGACCATAAATATTCCCCCTACCCACCTCCTCTGAGTTCCCCAGTTGGATACTTAGACATTGTCACTGCTGTATTTTGGAGGTTACGTTGTCTTTATAAAAAGCCAGTGGCATGTTTTTCTTTCTTTTCCTATGTTAGCAAGACCCATGCTTATACTTACAGCTATGTTGTAAGGGCTGCTGCTGCACTTGAAATGTGCTTCAAGTAATTGTTACATTTTTAAAGGATCATAAATATGGTTACTGGAAGTTACAGTGTTTTACATCTGTCAAAATGATTGCTCAATGTTATTCATAGATCATCTAAAATATTTTGCTTCATCTATTCTTAGGTTAGTGACATTGGAGAATAGTTCATGTCTTACACCTGAGCTCCTGAGAATATTTCAGAACATGTCTGCCCTTCTTGGTAAGTCTTTTACTAATAAAATTTCATTGGGTTTTTTTCCTACTGCTTTTGTTGTTCATGCATTAAGTAATGCTGCTGTGGCTACAAGAACTAAGGAGGCTTGCAAAATTCTAACTACTAAAAAATAGAGAACAGGGTTTTATTCTTTGACTTTCCGATCTTCTTTAATATTTATTATCTACTTACCCTGTTTCTCTTGTTTTAATAAATTGAAGCTGCTTTGTACCCAAAAGATAAGACAAATTTCAGTTTATCATTTCAGATTTATTTTTAAGAAGTTCCTGAAATTTAACACCAGATATGTTGAGTTTTAGTGATATTGATTATATGGAATGTTTGGCTGTTCTGCTTACAACCAGAACGATGTCTTCTAATCTGAAGAACTGAAGTTGCCATTATTAGGTTTTCCATTATTGTGTATTGGTCAAGCAGCACTGAAATTAAAAGCAGTACTTTTTGCCTGACTTGTTGACAAAATATAAACTTGGCAATGAGTGTTAAGATTCAGTGCTTAGGAAATACCGATATCTGGGGGGCTTTTGCTTTGTAATTATAAGGAGTATAAAAATTTCGTGGTTTAATTTTACTATGTAAGTATGTTTTTGTTTAATGAAATCTTTAGCTGTGCTTTTGTAGCTTGTGAAGCTAATATAGAAAATGGATTCCTTTTTTAAAGAACGTGTTCATAAAATTACAAAAGTTAGCTTTTTAATTGTTTTCAGCACTTAATATTTTATTCCGACTAATTCTGACTAAAGGTCAATAGACAATTACATCATGGTGGGTAGGTGCAAGATGATGCCTTCTGTTATTCCTCTGTGTATACTAGATCTCTAGTGACAAAACTGCTCAGGAAAGTAGTGTTTTGTAGTGGTTATAGTATTTTATTTCAGAGCTCCCTGTTAGGCTCTGTAGCTGACAAATACTTACAATTTGTCTCCCTTCACATCTACATATGTACCCTTCCTTCTTACTGTTCTTTCTTAGTAGTAGATAGTATCTGCTTCAGGAACCTTGCACTATACAAATGGTTATGATTCACATAGTTGTGTCACACTGCTGATATGCTTGAGTTAAATTCAGAAATACTCTGTATTTGGAGCTTGTTTACATTTGCTATTGCTATTTTCTCCCCACCCCGTCCTCCCAAGTCCTCATGCGATACTTTCCAGGGTAGAGATGAGTATGAATGGAAACCTTCGCATATTCTGCTAACAAAAGGTGGAGGTATTGAGGAAAATTCTACACTTGTAACAATTTTCTTATTTTATGAATGAATCCTGGAGAATAGTGATGGTCTCCTTTGGAAAAAATATATCTTCAAGAGAATGTTCCTTGTTCTGAAAAATAAAAGCTGTTGTATGATGCTGGTAGAGCAAGTAGTACAGGTAAGCTAGTTAGGTTTTTCATAAAGTGAGGCTTCAAACACACGTTAAATTGATTTTATTTTATTTTTTATCAAGGATGAGGGTGAGTGGCAGAAACATAGCAGCTGATGTGTAATCCTGGACTGATTTCCTGATACGTACTTCTGATACTACTTTACTTCCTGAGCATTTTTCTTAGGACCTTGTTTTCTGAGTGTCATGTCGGTCAAACATTTTGATTGTATTAGGCCAAAATGGTGGGCATTTTGCCAGAAAGTGGAAACCATCCTGGTATGCTCTTTGCCTGCTATTCCCTTCTGTTTACATCAGGAGAATCTAGGTGGACAACCTCTACACAACATAGCCGTGGCACTGTCATGGTGAATTAGTGCTAACCTTATTTTAAAACTTGGAAGTTATTAAACGAGTACAATATTGCCATCCAGTACCCCTCAGGCAGCTACTTCATTTATTCAGTACACTTGAAGAATGGATACTTGACTTAAATCCAGTGCAACGGCGCAGTTTACGCTGCAGCCCCTTGGAGAAGAAAATGTATTGATCAATGATGGTCAACAATGCTAGTTAATTAATTAAACCACTCACTCTTAGTTCTGTAGTATAGTTTCTCCAGTGTAGAGATGGCAGTATTCACCTGAAACTTCCAGCACTTACAGGGTGTTTTAACTGGGAAGTCTGCTGTTTTCAGTTGGACAAATGCAGAAATCCATCCAAATTTTGAGATCCTCAAATTTAAAGTTTCAAAATTGCAGTCTTGTGTGCAGTGTGTAACCATCTGAGGAAAGGCAAAACAGAAAATCTCCCCGAGACTGGTTCTCAATTCAGTCTTAAGTTACCAAAGTGGAAGCCAAAGGGCAGGTACAGTGAAGGGCAGTTCTGAGTAGATGACTGCCTTGCTTATGTCATTCGAGCAGGGTGGAGAACTAGCAACAAGGTGCTCCAGAAAATTATTTTGTTGAAAATACGGTGTAAGGAATATGAACGTCCTAACCTTTAGTTTCTGAATTTGTTCTTACTGAATGGAATTACCCTAATATACAGGCAATATAACTATTTTTCTGTTGTGTTTAACTGCTCCATCAGCATTTTAAGTCCTTCAGAAAAAGTGTCCTATTAGAGGTCAACATGGTTGAACTAGAAGAGCTGGAAGGGAGGGAGAGAAGTTCATACACGAGATATTTGGACATTGGAGGTATATAGCAGACCCGGTTCTGCTGAAGAGGGGGAAACAGATGTGGCAAGAATACATCAAATTAGAGAGGGGCAGAAGAAGTTTTATCTTCTTCACAGCCAGATTACAGCATTTTTAAGTCTTGCATAGGTGTTACTTCTTAGAGGTTTTCATATACAGTAGTAGGGGACAAACTTCTGTGGGAATTGAACAGTGTATGTAAATGGATGCAGTGCAGCTTTGATAACTCAGACCCAAAGGGAGTGTGGAAAATAATATTTATAACCTCAGTATTGCTAAGTAGGTAGTTTGGATCAGAAGAGCAGAACTGCAATCATTATTTCACTCTTTCTGCTCAACATTAACTGATTCAAATGTGAGAGAGATCACTTATCAGTAATTGCAGGTCTCTTAAGTACGTTTCATTTGTTGCTTCTTTAATATCTTCTCAGCCCACTATCACATCCAAAACTTGACTTTTCAAATTTTTTTAATTTTTTATTAGTATTGGCTTTTGATGTCATAGGATTTCTTGTGCTTCGATTTGAAAATGAGAGCTGTTATCATTGCTCTTGTTATTTTCTGTTGTGGTTTAACTCCAGCCAGCAGCTAAACACCACGCAGCCCCTGGCTCACTCCATCCATGGCAGGATGGGGAAGAGAATCAGAAGAGTAAAAGGTGGAAAACCTGTGGGTTGAGATAAAGACAGTTTAATAAGTGAAGCAAAAGCCATGCATGCAAGCAGAGCAAAACAAGGAATTCATTCACTGCGTCCCATGGGCAGGCAGGTGTTCAGCCATCTCCAGGAACGCAGGGCTCCATCATGCGTAATGGTTACTTGGGAAGACAAAACACCGTAACTCCAAATGTTCCTCCCTTCCTCCTTCTTCCCCCAGCTTTATATACTGAGCATGATGTCACATGGTATGGAGTATCCCTGTGGTCAGTTGGGGTCAGCAGTCCCAGCTGTGTCCCCTCCCAGCTTCTTGAGTGCCCCCAACCTGCTCCCTGGCGGGGCAGCGTGAGGAGCAGAAGAGGCCTTGACTGTGTGCAAGCACCATCAGCAATAATGAAAACATCCCTGTATTATCAACACTGTTTCCAGCACAAATCCAAAACGTAACCCCATGCTAGCAAAAACATTAACTCTACCCTAGCCAAAATGAGCACTTTCTCTCTGGCAGGGAGACGGAACCTGAATGGTACCGAATCTAAGATAACTCTTTTCTGTTTGCAGGCATCTGGCACTTAAAAGCTGTGTGAGGAAGAAGACTTTTAGAAGTGAATCGTTTCAGTTGTACTTCTGTTTGGTGATGAGGTTCTGAATTGTGATTTCTTTTTTTTCCAGAGCTTAGTTCAGAAAACCTCAAAAATTGCTTTAAGATCATCAATGCTTATATATTCTTATCATCATCTGAATTTTTACAGGTATGTTACCATTATATAAAGATTTATATTAGCACCTTAGTTCCCTACTGGGAGACCATTTTTTCCTCTCATGTTGGAAAACATCATACACACAAACACTTACGCTCTTATTTATTTATGCGTATACAAGCATATTGTTCTAATATCTGCTCTTTATGACACATGGTGGACATGATCAAACCGATTTGAGAAAGATTATTATTTAGAATTAATGTTTTGTGGATTGTTTTAGACTTTGGTACCTGAGACGGTCCTCTGCGGGGTAATAATAGTTACTCTAATTATCCTACCAGATTACAATTCAGATCATAAATTCTAGCAGGAATTATGCCTTGTTCTCACACCTTCATTAGAAAATTTGTTGAGATTGATTGTTTAAAAAACCTGCAATGATAAAAAAACAACGAAATGCTTAGACTGGATTTTAATTTGTTCAGGAAAGATGCACATTTTAGCAAATATGATCTTTGAAGATAAGCCGGGGCTTTGGATGTACATAATCCCTAATGTGTTGAGTTTTGAAATATGTATATTCATGTAAAACGTGTTTGCGTAATACCTTCTTTGTCATTTAATTTCAGATGTATGCTGCTGACTTATGCCGGTCATTTTGTGAACTTTTGGAGGACATAACTACTGAAGGTCAAGTTCAAGTTTTAAAGGTAGAGTGCAATAAAAATAATACCCACATATTCAGCTCTGTACATCCATTATTCTTGCTAGTGTTTTGTCAGATTAGAGTAATATTTCCAAGTATGAAGAATGTAGAACATGTAGAAGAAAACAGCTTATTTAGCACACATTGGCATTGGAGTCAGTGGTGTTTTAAACTACGTATTTAAAACGTACCTTTTGAAAAATTTCAGGAAATAAAGTTGGAGCATGCACCGAAAGATAGTTGAGTAGTAACTGTAGTGTATTACTACTTATGTTTCCAGTGTCTCCACTAATTGGGAACTTTGTGTTGCTTATAAAACCTTGGACTTGAATTCAGTTCATTATAAATGCAATGGAGGAAAAAAATTAGATCCCACCTACCTCTTTGGTGGGTTGCAAAACTGCTTTCAGAATCCCAGGACAGAAAACAACAGAAGTTGTTGTTAGTCTTACCCATTTGCAGTTCCTGCAGTGAGGAGCTTAAGGACTCTCATTCAGGAATTTAAAATGTCAATTCCTTGCTGTCAATACTGTTATTTAGAATCTATAGTTAGGCAAATGTTTGATGCAGCAGCTTTTAACCAGATCTGTAAAACTGAATGATGCTGCTAATGTAGTATCATTTACCCACTTGGCTCCCAGTGTGGCCTTGCATTAGCCACAAGGTTTGTCCAGTATACTTTGAACACCTTCTCAGTATGCCTACTTGCTTCAAGAGCGGTAACTGAATTCTAATCCATGTAAGAATTTTTACAAAAAGGAAAATATTTTGTCAGGCATCACTATGCTGACTTGTTAAACAAAAACCCCCTAAGATAAATATTGGGAACAGAAACACCTGGGAGCATTCTCTGAAATGTTTTCCTACAAATAGTTTTGGCTGGATTGGAAATAGACATTAGAACAGTAAATAAATGGGTAACGTTGAAAAACACTAATTTGGACTGATAAGACGATTTATCGCAAGATTGCTGAGGCTTGATGTGACTTAATTTTTCTAATTATCTGAGACAGACAATAAAAGGTTTGAAAAGACATTGTACGAGGAACAAATGAGGTAGCCAAAACTTCTAGTACTTGGAAAAGATGAGTGGGGGAAAAATTATGCTCACCTCCATATAACAGTATGTTAAAGGTCTACAGAATTGAGAGGCATTGAAAGGGGTCAGCTACTTAACACCTCTCTCAAGGCAAGAAATAGAGGGCATTAAATGAAGCTAGTAGGAACAAGGTTCAAAAATAAAAAAAAGATTTAGGGGAGACTGGGCAAGAGCACAGAAGAGTAGTTCCTTGTGGAAATCCCTCTGAGCTGAAAGTAGGTGGAGACTGAGAAGAGTGTTTAAGGGAGGTACCTTTATGGTACCTTTATATGCTTTATACACATCAGTGTATAGATGTGTGGTCTCTGTCTTTACTTTCCTTTAGGAGTGAACAGGTATCTGCCCATTATTCTCAAAGCTTCTTCCCCTCTCTGTCTTGGTACAAGGGGAGTGCCCAGGCAGCTGGGTGAAAGAAAGCCTAAAGAACACAAGAAAAAAATTACTTCAGGGAATGGCTCATGGGGAAAAAAGAGCCGAGAAGCAGAGAGTAAAGAATGTAAAAACTGGCAACCAGAGCAGTGTTCCGAGAATAGCGTATCTGAGAGCACTTGTGGTTACTTAATCATTTGCCAAGGGATGGTAGGTCCTAATGAATGGTTCTTCAAAAAAGTGACAGGACAAAGGTATGGAAATAAGCTTTAAATTGCCTGTACTCCTCCCTGCCAACCCACCTCATCAAGCTGCTTTTCCTGGAGCCTTATCAAGGTCCCTCCTTCCACCTCACCAGCTTTGCCAGGGCCAGGAGGATGTGCTTGCTAGGTGCGTTTCACTTGGCATGTCAGTTTTCATCTGGTCTGTTAGGTAGATCATGTTCGCAGAGTACTTTGCTAGAATATATTTTCAGCAGTCCTAGGGTTTGCTGGTATTTAATGGTAAACATCCTACCAGGTCTTTATATATAGACCAGTATATGTAGTTTTAAAGCTTCAGTTAAGGTTTTTAAATGTAATTTACTGTCTGACTTGCTTTTGTTTTTAAGGTGGTGGAAAATGTCCTAAAAGTAAACCCTGTTTTAGGTCCTCAAATGTTTCAACCCCTTCTGCCATCAATATTCAAGGGAATTTTAGATGGGGAGGTAAGAGTTACTCTTTACTCTCTGCTTTTTCTTTTGAACAGGAAAGTACTTTCCCTTATCAGGCCCAGTTTTTTCTTATTGATGTTGTATTTTCTCTTGTTTTAAGACCATCTGGTAGATATTTGACAGCTGTTTTAAAAGTCTGAGAAAGTAACATAGTAGTGCAAGAGTTAATGCAACATATCCATCACTTATTTTGTCATTTAGTGTTTATTTTAATAAAATAACATAAATTTTATTCTGACGTTCCTTCACTATTAACACTGATAAGATGCCTCTGTGCTCGGTTAGATCCTTTGTAGGCGTTGGATTTTTATGTTAGGGTTTTTTAAAGACGGTTATACTACTACTTCTTAAGTGTACCTACACCAGAGAAAACCAAACTGGACAAGGAGAATATTGACTTGACCTTTTTCTAATTGACATATATAAAAAGAAGAGCTGAAGGATGTGAGAACACTTTGGGTGAGATAGAAGAGGCTTTAAGGTTTTGCTTGCTTAGATGTCTTAAGTTCTCCCTTTCCTCTCTCTTTGCCTTCAACAAATTTCCATGTTGGACAAAAAAGGAGTAAAATCCAATAAATAAATGCATTAACTGTGTTGAACCTTGCAGTACTAGCAGGGGAAAAAATACTTTACTCAGCAGAATCAGTGGGTGGAATTCGCTATTCTTTTGATATTTTTTTTTATCAAAACCTGTTTTTTTCAGATAGCAGCATTTGGGTCCCATTATTATTGAGTTAAATAAGATATTTCGAAGATTAAGCCAAGTTATATTACTTAGCAATACACTTTTTGCTGTGCAGAACACAAAAAGGCAGTTTGTTTGAACAGTTTGCAGTATAAGAAGACACAAAACTCAAAAGTATATTATTAAAATGTCTTCTGATTTAAGACAAACAAATTTATTGCTCCCTGTTCAAAAAGGTTTTAATCTGGGTTGACGTTTTCAGGTAAATGTTGGCATTTTGTTTTTCAAATAGGCAATTCTCCAAAATAACTACTGTTATATTGTTAGATATACAAGGAAATTTGTAGCTTGTAAAATTAGAATAACAAAAGGTAGTAAACTAATGAGCATACTGCTGTATCCAGTTAATTTTGAGACACTTGCAAATTAGTTGTTGGCAAATGTATTGGTTTCTCTTAGTGAAATAAGGAACAACTTCAGAAATACTCAGCACTTCTTAATGTTACTAAAATTGTAAACAGTAATTTGAACCATAATCAACTTGGAAAGTAACTTTTTAATAGTACAGTATTCTGTTTATTCCTTAAGATGCAAGTTTTAAAATTTAAAGTAAAATCACCTTGCAAGTTACTGTGGTTGTTTGGAGGAAACTGGCTTTGAGATTGCCACAGTTTTGTTATTGTAAGAATTGAGAAACTCCAGTAATGATTGCTTGCTCAGTCTTGTGTTCTTAGAGGCTTCTAAATGACACTTTACAATGTCAAATTAAATAAAATACATATAGGATGCATGCAAGCATTTTCCATATATTTCTGCTCTATATGTTAAGTATTTTTCTCTTAATTAAACTAAGCCCCTTTTGTTTTGGTTTGCTTTTGTTTCAGAGGTACCCAGTGGTGATGTCTACTTATCTGGGGATTGTGGGTAGAGTTCTACTTCAAAATGCAAGTTTTTTTTCGTTACTTTTGGGCCAGATGGCATGTGAACTGGGTCAGGAGGTAAGGATTTTTGTATTGGTATTTTAGCTGGATTGCATGTCAAAGTCTTAAATTCTTGTGACCCAAAATAACTTTTCCCTCTGTTTTATATGCTTGTTCCTCCCCAGCCACTTTGGAAAGGGGCCCTTCCCCCTCTTTTCATCATTCCCCTGAAAATCCTGTAACAAGTTTTACAAGTTCCAACAATTACCTTAAAATATCTAATTAAAAGTTTTATACAAACTCTAAATTATCTTCCCACTGCGTTCCACAATAAGCCATATAAACCCCTTTAGTTTACATAGTATTGCTGGGTGAGAGTTTCTTTCCTTGTGCCATCTTGATGGGTCTTGGCACCAGGGATAATGGTGTAATCATTCTCCACTGAGTTTCCAGGAGTATCAGGTTCAGTGTGCTCTGGTTTCACTGATGAGGTTACTGAGGTTCTTTTGCTACAAGTGTTCTACTATGTCTTTAAGTGAAATTTTAGTAATTTTCTTATCTTTGAGTATAATACTGGTATATATAAAAGTATATATAATACAAATATTTTTTTTATTTGTCACCAGTGAAAGTAAAACAGAGACTAAGTTTACATCTTTTGTATGTGTTAGACCATTATAGGAAAACTATTTGAGTAATTCAGTGTTCTGAATCAGTGCTCTGTCCGTGAATTAAATGTGTTTCTGACTTCTGGCTTACAATTAATGGTGAGGGGGGTTCAGTGCTTGGAACCACTGTCACAGAAAACTTCAAAAATACCTGTTGCTTGCTGCTTCTGTCAGGTATACATAACTCTATGGTGTCTTTCCCAAATTGAATAATGTATTCAGTTCCTAGAAAAATTAAATTAAATTATTTTCTAAACATGCTGAAGTACTCATAAATGAAAAGGAACGTTCCATTTCCCATTGCAGTTGGACCAAATTCTCAGTAACATGATTGAAATGTGGGTTGATCGAATGGATAACATCACTCAGCCAGAAAGAAGAAAACTTTCTGCTTTGGCATTGCTTTCACTTCTGCCATCATTGAATAGGTAAGTAAATGTACAATGCCTTAAATAAGAATGCCTTAAAGGCCCTTAAGATGATTTTTAAGGTATTTCACAATTCTGCAGATAAATATTCTAAGTTAAGTAGTTTTATTGCCTCTTTGCCAAGAGAAACTTAAAGGTAGAATTTTCATGCTATGTTATATTAATTTTTTATAGCAATATAGTAACCTTTCTTCTATTCCATGGAAAATGTCATTTAGTAAAAGTGAGGAAACAGCACTGCACATTTTATTAAATCCAATTATCCATTCTCATATTAATATTGAACTAGCTGCTTCTCTCCTCTGGATTAAGTAGTTGCTTTCGTTGGCGTGTTTGTATGTGGCGTCCCTTCCAGGGAACAGTGTTTGTTCAGTTTTCTTTCCTGTTGTGGGTAGATCTGAACTTTCGTGCTGGTTTTCCCCTTCATGACATTAAATGGAAGAGTCGCTGTAAAAGACTGTGGAACAGTTTTTGCACTGTAGATTTCTATAGCAAGCAGTTTTTACTATTGTCCTTTCTCTGCCCATTGTCATTGCTGAATGTACATACAAAATTAAAGTTTTTTTAATGAAAATGCTGAATAGTGTTACACTGACTTCTAAACTGTCACTATTAGAATTCATGTATAACACATGTTTAGGCAAGAGTTCAGCCCGTAGTTACCTTCAGATTATTCTTGTCTGTTTGAAAGTCAGGAAGACAAGACTGCATGAGTTTACATTTAGTTGGACGGATTTCCTGAAAAGTCTTAAGTATTGTCTAATGGGAATTTAGATGTTGCTCACAAATCCTAAAGTTATGTTAGTATCTGTAAAGCTGTAGCATATGTAGTCACTACCTAAAATATCAGGGAACTTTTACATGTAAAACTTAAAAGAGGCTAAATTGCTTTTAAGGTGAACAGAAGCTTTCCTTTTTTTATCTCAGATCATCAGGACAAACATTTAGCCAAAGGTGAACCAAGCAGCTACTTTATGAGAAAGCTGTTGTTTTTTTCAGTAAATGTAACAATGTTATATTACTTATGAGTAAATTTGAAATGTTCTTAAAGAGGTGTTACCTAAAATTTAAGGTGCTGAACTGCATGCCTATCTTCCTGTGAAGTCTCTTTTAAAGAGAGGAAGGAAAAAACAAGTTGCTTTAGATAACTGTGTTATTTTGAACTACCTTCAGCTGCTCCGAATTTCCTGCTGTAAAAGCCAATTATTTTTGGCAGTCCATAACATAATAAAACCTTCTGCAAATGACAGGTTTATTTTTCAGACACTCAAATCATTTAAGAAAGCCGTTTCTCAAATAAAAAGCCTCTCTTTAGTGGACACATTTATGTCAAAGCTATGAAAATTTTACTATACAATTGATAGGCTGCCAGGGCCAAACATACCTTCAGACAGAATGTGTGAAATTGATTCTGTCAAGTGATTGTTCCTTCTACTACCAAAAAATGTGAGTCACTCTGGTTTTGCCATTTCATAGGGATTATATTACATATGCTTGCTGCATGTCACATCTGAAACTCCTGCTAAAAATAAAATTTTTCAAAAGCAGGTTCTTGTGCAAATCCGTTCGCAGAGTTTAAGCAAAAATGTTTTAAGTATAACACAGGATTTAAACAAAATATTTTGATTCATATAAACAACTTAAGTATTTTTTTTCTTTTGGAGTACCTCGCTGACCAGGTTACTGATTAGGTATTACTTTGAACATCCAAAGCCAGTTCAAGATTTCTCAGTTGTAGACACAGTACAGAATTTTGTCTCCCAAGGGTGGCCATGAGATGGGCTTGCTTGGGAAGGCCAAGCTGAGGGTGAGGTTCTACCCTCAGCTTACTCCTGTACGATGGTCAGGGGTGGTACCAGTAGCAAGCTCAGATTTTCAAGATTCTGCTATGGGGAAAACAGGCATCTGCACTGTGTCTAGCACTTCCTGAGGATTTTGCTCTTTTTGCCAGTTGCTTCCTCTAGCCTGTGGCTGGAGCTATCCCAAGAGCATCAGGCTATTTAGAGAGGAAAGGGAGGGAATAGACAAAAGTACTGGGGGGAAAATGAAGATGGTGTCTATTATCATTCTTACCTCAGAGTTGCTTTGTGGATAAAATGTTGGGGAAAATATTGAGGAGTGTTCTTTTTTTATTCTCCCTCTAAACTTTATAGTATTACTACATTGCTTGCAGGTACTTTCCTAGTTAGTGGTCGTGTTTATACCTATGTGTACTTGGGACTTTCTGCTTTTTAGGGGAAGCTAATGCTTCCGTCATTATTCATTTAAACCCAGTATGGCAAAAATAATTTCATATTTTAAATATAACACCTTTGACAGTGTCACAAATGAAGGATTTTAGAGCAGATAAGATGGGAATCGCTACAAGAGCAGTTGTAGTTCACAGTGGTTCTCTGACTAATTAGTTGGACTAAGCAGGTTTAGAGTGACAGTTTATTAGCCAAACTACAACTTTCTTGTCTAGGCAATATCATCCAGAGATACATGCAATGACATGTCTTTAGTACCAACAGCACCATTGCATTTTATCATGTTCACATATAGTCCTTCATTCCAGCATCCTGTTTATCTTCCTGTGCACAGCTACACATTGTGTTAGTCTTGGGAAGTTCATACTACAAAAAGAACAATAGCTGCTTCTTTCTTGATTTGTGTGTTGCAACACCTTTTGCATTAATTTCCTGGTATTACTTGGGGTTTTTGCATAAACTAAATACTACCTGATTATCTGCATTTGCTATCTGAGTCTGGCCGTTCAATGTTAGCATTTTTTTGTGTTTGATTGAGATACGCATCCGTATTGTTTTCCACATTTTGTACTCCTACTGCCTGTTTGACACTCATATCTATCCACGTGCATTTTCATTCATTTATTTAAAAGCTCTTGGTAGTTCATAAAATAAATTAAAGACCTTTGTCTTTAAACTGAAAAATATAAATATATATATTTATACCAGTAGGGTCCAGTAACTAGATATAGGCAGTAAGGATACACTTAGGGAGTAATGGTGTCTCCACGTTTAGCACACAAGGGAAGTATGGATAGACACATAATAGCTAGAATAGTTAGGGGTTTTTGAAAAAAAAGACATGAAAGAACTTGAAGTTTGGTGGAGGAGAATCATATCTGAGCTAGGCTGTGAGACATGAGAGGTGACAGCAACCTGCATGAGTACATTCACAAATATCCTAATTTCCTGGTCTCGTTCAGTCATATTCCAGTTTGTCTACAATCTTAATGGCTTGTTGGTGAACCTGCAGCTTGAAGAGTACTCTTCTAGTACAGTACAGTAGATGTACTATTGTAGATGTTATTAAATGTGTCCTTGGTCCCCAAAATAGCGCATAGTGAGCATGGTCAGGAGCAGCAGCCCAACTTTTCTTTAGGCCCTTGTGGAATGGATGTGGGCCCCCACAGCTGTCTCAGGTGCTACATTTTGAGATACACATTTTCAGCATTCTCTGTATTTCCTGAGACTAAAGTGGCTAAAATTGTACCTCTTCCACTTGTTGTGCCTATAAATAATGTTAATCAGCTTGCTGACTGTGCTGTTGCCACTTTGTATGGTGTCAGCATTACAATGTTTTGGAATGCCCTTGTTTTGGGATATTGAGAGCTTTTAATGATTTATTTAGCAAAGTAGATTTCTTCTTTTATTCCTCCAGTTATTATCTGTGTGTATTGGTAGAACACAAACAATACTGGAAGATGCTAAAGAGTGACAGGAATATTTTAGTCTCTAATAGGAAATGTAAACAGAAGCTGGAAAGCTAGCATGTCAGTGATCAGCTTAGCTTGGTGTGCTACCTAACGGTAAGCACGGGTAGCATTTGACACCATGTTGAAAGCTAAGCACTCCCCTTTTGCTAGTAAGTATTATTAATGCTGTGCCTGTTCTTCTTGAATGGGGGGTTCCTAAGTTTGCTTTTACTCAAAGTCGATGCTTTCCAAAACAGTCCACTAATTTTGGTGCTTGAGGATAGGCTTACTCTTGGTGGGCCTATCAGTGTAGAGAGGTTCCACTCCACAGAGGAGACTCCACTCTACTGAGCTTGAAATATGAAGCATTTTAATTGATTTTGTCTTTTTTCTTTTTTATTTGTGGTACACGAGTAGTATTTCCAGATGCCAGAGTTAATTTTTCCCCTTTGAGTCAAATGTGTTCATCTGGAAAATCTATTGTGAGGAAAAGGTTAAAAGCCTAGGAGGCTCTCCAGGTTGCTCTACTCATTTCTAATCATTATGTAAATGACTGTCTGCTTTTTCTTACTGTGTATCAAATCTGATATGTCAGCCAGTATGAGTTCTGCCAATTAGATAATTGGCATTCTGTGAATATAAGTACTTACAGTATGCAATTATAAATTTTCATTAGGTTATTACAAAAGTTTTTCCTCTGTCATTTGTTAAAGTTACTTTGTTAGCAAATTAATTTTCCTCTCAAGAAGTTGTCAATATGTAATGTTAGGAAATGGCAAGAATGGAGTGGCCTAATGGAGTGCCATGTTCTCCTTGAGGGTAGTTTATTAAGTCATTTGTTACACAACTTGTACATCCTCCTTTCTTTACAGAGATGATACTCTACAGCCATTTCCCTATCTTTTTCTTTTTTTTTAATTACTCTAGTCAAAGGTGTGTTCACTCATGCATCTAATAAACTATTAGTATAAAAAGGAGCTCTTAAAATTGTGATTTTGCAGTTGTCATCCATGTTTGGCCTTGGATTTGTTTAGTTTGCCTGCCAGGTGACAGTGCAGGGTTAATGATATGAGTGCAAAATGTGGCTTTGGTCTTAGTCTGAGTACCAGAGTCTGCATCACTCAGTGTGTTACATATAGTACCAGGCCTTCCTTAATTATACGCCACATCATATCATTGGCAAGAGAATGTACGCTTTAAACTTTCCTTGTTCACAATCTCTATTAATTTTTCTCCTACATCTGGATCATTAGTATGGACTGGTCAGGAACAAATTACCATTTCCCCTAAGCCTCAGAAGGCTTGTTTACAAGGGAAAATGTACCAAGTGATGGCAAGGGATTACGTCACTAAATGCAGCTGAACTGCTGCAGAAAACAAACTGCAGTCAGAGAAGGGACTGGTTGCTACTGATATCTTGCTTTTGTTTGTGGCCTAGATAAAGAATTTCAGAAGTCTTTCCTGAAACTCTTCTATATATAATTACCCTAAAATTGAATGTTTTAATTACATAAAAGACAGCAAAAAATGGTAATGGACTAAATAGCTTTCTCCGAACTTTTCATTTTTGTCCTTTGAAATGTGCAGTTTACACGTTTGCAAATCAGTTACTGAATAAGCACTGACTAAAGTATGGCATATTATTAAAACTCTCTAAAACTCACAAGATTGTAACAAGCTTTTAAAAAAAAATTAATACAACCTATAGCAGGTTTTCCACCTGAGTTTGTTCTGAGCTGTTTTGGTACACCTGCTTATCTCTCTGCCCTGTATTCTGTGAAATTTGAGGCTGCCTGAGAGTAGCTGAGACTTTTGGTGACTTCTTTTAAGAGTGCCAGACTATTATGATAAGATACCAAAAATGGTTAACAGCACAACCCATGTAACTATATGAACTTTTGCAAATAAGTATTGTCTTAATAATTAACATTTCATATTCAAACAATTTAATGAAACATTGAGGGTTTAAAACAAAACACTAGGTTTTGGCATTAAGGAAATGCCTTGTGAAAAAAATGTTTGTATTTTTGAGGAAGAAATAGATTTTGTATTTTACGTGTGAGTATTCTCTGTAGTACTTTTCAGGAAGTGCACTAATTGCTTTCTCTTTTTGTAAAATTTTTAGAAGCTATATGTTGCTGAGGCCAGGTGCATGCCCATCCTATCTCCTAAACTAGCAGACAGTGTGCTGCTGAAAGCTGTACAATTGGATTTAGTTTTCAATCAATTTGTAGAAGGTGAATTATTTATGCTGGTTGATATTTGGGAAATTACTTTGTTTTGAGTTCTTCAAACCTTTTGGTTAGAATTGCATTCATTCTTACTGCTTTTATAGTTTGAACAGAGTTTACGAAATATTGCAGTGAATAGTAAAGGCTAAAGCTATAAATATCATAGAATGGTTTGGGTTGGAAGGGACCTTAAAGATCATCTAGTTCTAACCCACCTACATGGGCAGGGACACCTGCCACTAGACCAGGTTACTCAAAGCCCCACCCAGCCTGGCCTTGAACACCTCCAGCGATGGGACATCCACAGTTTCTTTGGGCAACCTGGGCCAGTGTCTCACCACCCTTACAGTGGTGAATTTCTTCCTGATATCTAGTCTGAATCTCCCCTCTTTCAGTTTAAAGCCTTTACCCCTTGTCCTATCACTGCATGCCCTTCTAAAAAGTCCCTCTCCAGCTTTCTTGGGAGGCCCCCTTTAGGTACTGGAAGGCCACAAGAAGGTCTCCTTGGAGCCTTCTCTTCTTCAGGTGGAACAGCCCCACCTCTCTCAGCCTGTCTTCACAGGAGAGGTGCTCCAGCCCTCTGATCATCTTTGTGGCCCTCCTGTAGACTTGCTTCAACAGGTCCACGTTCTCCTTACGCTGGGGGCTCCAGAGCTGGACGTAATACTCCAGGTGGGGTCTCACCAGAGCGGAGTAGAGGGGGAAAATCATCTCCTTCAACCTGCTGGCCACGCTTCTTTTGATGGAGCACAGGACGCAGTTGGCCTTCTGGGCTGCCAGCACACATTGCTGAGTTATGTTGAGCTTCTTATCAATGAATACCCCCAAGTCCTTGTTTTGCTCACAGTCTTACTGCTCGCTCCATAGAAGACTTTATTTTTTTTTTTGTCAGCTTGCATGAGAAATGCAGTTTGTTGGTGCAATAATTATTTAATACTAGATGAAAAATTTACTCTAACAGTTTCTCAAAGTGAGCTCTTACTTTCGTAAGAGCTTTCTATCATATTATTTTACTAGCGTCTAAAGCCAGGTAAGACTTACAGAAGGGAAACTTGTTTTCTTACCTTCAATGATAAAAGTAATTCAGTAGTTCCCACTTCTTACTGTTTCTCAGCATGTTGCAAAACCTGCTTGATAATTTAATCAAAGATAATAAATGCCAAGGTTAAAAAGGAAAATAAGTTAGAAAGACAGCTTCATAATTTTGAAATAGGTTTTGTGATGTATGTGTACATAGACAAATGTTTACTGTTGTGTGTTTATTAAACAGGAATGTTTTTGCTGAGTTATTAATTTGGTATTACAATTTCTGTGCCTGTGTCTCCCCTTTGTAACTATCACTGCTGCTATTATGAGAGTGGGATAGAACTCTGTGGAACAGAGAAATTTTCAATAACTGAAGCAGCAAATCAAGATTTTTACTTAGGCAGGAATATGAAATACTAGGAGGAATCTGCAATATTTGAAATAATCAGAAATTTTGAGATAATTTGGGTGACAATGAAAAAAAAAAAACCCACAAAAAAGGGTTCTGAGGTCTGATAAGTTAACATTAATAAGGCGTCCACTGCAGGAGTTACTGGATGTGGGTGGGTGAAATGAGATTAAATGCTGATGTGTATGCTACTGCAGCAGTAGGTTAGTAGCTGAATTATTTTGGCTTGCAGTCATAGCTGGAGAATGAGGTGGGCACAAGGTTGCAGGTATTTGAAAACAAAGCAAGAAAGTTGTATCATAGCCCACCTGTGGAGAATAAAAGCAGAAGGAAGGAAGACCTGCAAGAGGAAGTACTTGCTAAATACACAATGGGAGGGCAACAGATAATTTCACTAATGTAAGCTCAAAAGAGTAATTATAGTCCTAAAAATTGGGTTTTCTCCGTTTTGTGAGACATTTTTGTAGTGATTATGAGAACGAAATCCCTCTTCAAAAGTTGTCTTTAATACATTTTATGGATGGGTAACTTTAGAACCTGTTATTGAACTTGTTGCATGTTTTTCTGCTATACATAAATTGGAGTTGGGTGACTAGTTTTGCTAGCTAATATTCATAACCTGAGTTATATTGGCTTTAGTCTAACATGGATCAGTGAGAAAATAGAAGTGGTTTGTAAAGGCTGCACTGGGTGCAGTGCTTGTATGTTCTTTCAATTACTTTGACCTGTCATTTTATGCACAATTTGACAAATTGCTGTTGCTCAGATTTCGTGCTTGTATTGACAAGGAGTCATTGTTGAACTAGATTTTAATATGTTAAAAGCAATGACGTTAGTAACTTTATCAATGTTAGTGTATTAAGATAAAATTCACTTCAGGATTCAAAAATTAATTTTCTCTGTTGCCATGTGAAACTCTATTCAAAGATAAACCTGGTATTTCTATCACTGGAGAACAAAATTGGCAGTGAAAAAATACACCACTGCAAGCTTCCTAAGCTTGTTTGAAATACCATGTTTGGGGTTTTCCTATTTAAGTGTTTTCCATACAGTTTTCAACTGATAATGAATTTTACTGTTTAAGTACAAGCCAGTTTGAGAAATGCTGATACAAGTTATATGTGTGTCCCAGTCTTTTTTTATGGTTTTCCTCAAAATGGTATCAGTTATGTGGCATGTTATTTTGCCTCTTGTTCTTAACAGATGCTGCTTTCAGATTCTTCAACCGTGTATAGTATTAATGAAACAATATCTGTAAATTACAATCCACCCAGATCTGCAGGCCACCAGGTGCCATATTTACAAAGTGCAAGACAGGACTTTCTCCAGATTTCCTAGTGCAAATTGAAAGGAGCCGTGACCTGGATTAAGATCTTTCTTCCTCATTTTGTACACGGGATCTGAGAATCAGAAAGGTCAGCAGTGATCTCAGAACCACAGTGGCAGCTAGGGTTTGAGCAAAACTTTTATGAATATTGATAAGGTACCTTTAGTAGAAGACCAGAGAGACATTCCGCCACTTACTGGGTACCAGCTTTCATTTATCTGGACACTACTCTATTGGTTTCTCTAAATTCCATGCTAACCGATATCCCACAGAAGTTCAGCAGCTCCTTCAATCTTTCTAAATATGTTAATTCTGGTATTTTGGAAAAAAGGGAGATCTGTTAACACTTGTCTTTTAAAACGTTTTTTTTCGATTGGGACTTGCTTCTTTTAGCCCCGTGGGGTTATTTCACACAGCACATCTTGGAAGAAATAATTTTTACCAAAGTAAATATCAGCATAAATAAGGCTATAGGTGGTGAAGCTTAGGTAGGAGATAGTGCCCAGTTTGAAGTAATTTTTCATTTTTGGTCAATCTGTGTTTTTCTCCTCACCTGACTCTATCTGACCTGGATAATCTTTCTCAATTACTCTTACTGTTCTCTTCCCGATATCCGGGATATTTCCCTAATCATCCTAGGAACTGTTTAAAACTACGCAGTGTTTTTCCCTTTAAGGAAATGGCATGCTGTTTTATTTTACTTTCCTTTATATCAACGATTATTTTAAACGCAGTG
The DNA here is from genome assembly GCA_013398915.1 of Dromas ardeola. Taxonomy (NCBI): domain Eukaryota; kingdom Metazoa; phylum Chordata; class Aves; order Charadriiformes; family Dromadidae; genus Dromas; species Dromas ardeola. The sequence continues at coordinate 18,967 of VYZM01008188.1, read as the reverse complement.
AAAAAATTAAAATGTGAAAATAAATAGTTAAATCTGAAGAACAATTAGTTTTCTTATTGGGCTTAATGGTCTCAGAAAAAAGAAACAAGTGCAGTTCAAATGCACTCTGGGTTGTAATTGATACAGGCTTTTTCTAAAGTGGCCCATGGACCAATTTTACTGGTCCTGCTGATTTCTTACTTTAGACTAGATATTGTAAGACATACTGATTCTGAAAGAATTGAAGTTGGGGTTTTTTTGGTCTTTTTTTTATTTAAACATTCCCCTCTGTCCCAACTCTTGGTAATTTTGGCCAGCTCACGTTGAAAAATTGAAGGAGTATTTCTCTTGATATTGAATGTTTTACAGATTTCAAAATTCAAAAGCTATTCCGCTTCTGTTGCTTGTATGTTTCATGTGTTTCAGCTTGGATTGTTACAGACACAGATATTTTGGTGATATTTCGCCCCTTACGTGAACTTCTGCTTCATGTGTGAGATCATTGTGGCTGAAGTGACTTGATTCTTCTGCTGTTTCTTCCTTGGCTATGGCTACTCATGGGTTTTGCCATCTTCATTTTGCCGAGTAGAAGGTCTTGCTACAATATAAATCATGATTTTATAGTTACATTGCTGTTTGTAGGCTTAATCTCTAATTTTCCGTCTCTCATTTTGTTGGTTCCCCTCTCCCCCTTTGGTGATGTGACTGGACTTTGCAGGTACTTAGTCCCTGTGATGGGTAAGCTGAGGATGTGATCTCCGGTAATTAAGCAAGGGGGATATTTACAGCACGCATGTTTGCACCAGGTGTTTATCTGCACAAGGGACACTGCAGGAAACGAAAGCTGTGGACCAAAGGCGTGGCTGTCAGGATGTACGGTCCTCTGTCGATAAGCTGGCTTTAAAAAAAGTGGCCTAAAGTGGGACTTAACAAGCTGCCTGGATCAAGTCTGAAATAACACCAAATGCACAGCAGTTTCGTACCGCACCGTGCGGTTCTCGTCTCTGAGATTCCTTGAGCTTCCCTGGGACTGCTGGCCGGGCTGCAGGGGACACCGGGGCTCTGTCTTCTCCCTCTCAGCGGGGCTGCTGGGCGCCCTGTCACTGTGTGTGCGTGTGTCTCTGGCGGCAGCAGTTTGGCTCTGCGGAGAGAGGGAGAACAGTCTGCGTGTTGATACTGATTTAATAAAACATTTCGGATTCCAGCTGAAAGATAAGGGATTCGCAGATAATGCAATAGCGCTGTTACGAATAGGTTTCCCCCTTTATTCTAAAAGTTATACCTGACTTACATAAAACTCTCTTGAGCTCTCCTAGTTAAAAACAGTAGTTTAAAAACAGCAACAGTTACAAACTAAGATAATTCTTGGTTTTCTAGAAACAAATCATTGAGATTTCCTTTCCAACAATACTTCTGAAGCACAGATAAAATGGCTTCCTGTCCCAGGGTTTCCTGTATCCATGGCAACCTGACTTTAACCACTTCTTTCTTAGTTTCCTGAGCGAACAGTTGCAAATCCTGGGGCAAAATGCGAGTGCTCCAGTAAGCAGCAATACTGCCTTTACAAAGGTTTCACAGATGAGTATAGTTGGTCAGCTTGTAACTTAGTCCAATGAACTGCAAAACGTCAAGATAACAGAAATAATGAACTTCAGATTTGGGGTAAGGAATTGTTTTTATTTATTTTGAAAGTAACTCAGCTTTATAAAAGTAAAATTCAAATTATAAATGAGCCGCCAGTGAAAGGAAGGTTGTTTCCAGTTGGCATTTTTACTTGAATGCTATTGAAACATTTCCTAGTCATTCTTAACTATAAAAAATAGTTCATAAGCAGTATTTTGAATTTACTAGAAGCCGCTATTTTGGCAGCTTAGTTGCTTTCATGCTGCAACCAATTAAATATTTTCTAGCTGGGTTGGTAGTAGAATTGTTTAACTGTTCCTTTACTTTGGAAACTTTTTCAGTGTAGTTCAAACTTAGTAAGTTTTATTTCTAAACTGCTTATTGGGTATCAAAGGAGAATATACAGGATACCAGTCTTGAAAGCAATATTTGTATTTTTAAGACTGTATACATAGAATCGTTAAACTTTTGAATTAATAATATTTATAAACTTCTTTTTATCTCTACTAGCGAAGTCAGAGATGAGTGAGAAGGCCAAAGACAGGGACATGTGTGGTCTGCAAAGTTCTCCACCCTGCTCGGGAGCATTCCTGTATATCCTTAATTGTTTTCTTTTGTTGCTGCTCCAGAAGGAGGCTCTTGGCTGTCCAGCTGCTTGCCAGCTCTGCACAGGGAGACAAGTTAGCTGTCGTAATTTAGGGCTTTCAAGCATCCCGCAGAACTTTCCAAAAACAACAATTCTTGTGTACCTCAGTGGGAATAATATATCGCGTGTTACTCCATATGAACTAAGAGGCCTTCAGAAGCTTGCTGCGCTCTACATGGATAACTCCAGTATTTTGTATGTACACCCAAAAGCTTTTGTGGAACTCCCCAGACTGTACTACTTGCATCTAAATAACAATAATATTAAACGCCTGGATCCAGGAATCTTTGAAGGTCTTTCCAGTCTTCATTGTTTATACCTTCAGAATAACCAAATAGCTTTTGTTCCCAGAGGATTATTTAGTGATCTCCTTTCTGTTAGATACTTAACACTTCAAAGAAATCGTCTCAGTGTCCTTGGAAGCGGGACTTTCTTGGGAATGATAAGCCTCCAAACACTTAACCTAGCCAATAATAAGATTTCACGGATATCAAATTCAGCATTTCATCATCTCGAAAACCTTGCGTATTTGTTCCTTGAAGGTAACAACTTAACATTTGTGCCATCAAATGCTATTGGAAGGCTCAAAAATCTTGAAAGACTTTCTTTATCTCACAATCCCATTGGATCAATACATCCTTTTGCATTTAAAGGACTTAACAAGCTTAGATATCTGTCTTTAAAAAACGTAAAGCTAAAAAGTATTGCTGTAAATGGTTTTTTTGGATTAAACAACCTTAGCCAGTTAATCTTAAGTAATAATGATTTAGAAAATATCAATTCCAGCACTTTTACTTTATTGAACAATTTAACGTATCTGCAGCTAGACAGAAACAAAATAACCAGTATTGGCAATGGTACCTTTGAAAAAATGGGACAGTCACTTAAAATGCTCAGTTTAGCATTTAATAATATTACAGAGTTACAACCTGAAGTGCTCAAGCCCTTAGTGTCTTTAGCTCATCTACAGGTAAATTATAATCCTTGGAACTGCAGCTGCAAAATGCTTGGGTTACTTAATTGGCTAGCATTGTCTCCTGTTTCTGTAAAAATTCATTGTCAGAATCCCCTGAGTATGCGTGGTAGGCCTTTGCATTACATCAGGTGGGCTCAGTTTGCAAACTGCAGTAGCCGTACTGCCAGTCCAGAGACAGCCCAGGATCTGGGATCTGCAGGTGTCCGTCACAGCGCTACCACTTTGCTGATGGCGTGGCATAAGGAAAGCAGGCACAACACATTCGAACAGTTCGTCAATGCAGAAACTAAAGATGTGGCTTTGGGGGAAGGAACTACAGCTACATCTGCTAACCCATTGCCCTTTGAAGAAAATGCTGCTGAAATTCCATCACGGGCAACTACAGTATTATCAACATTGCCGGTGCAAATACCAGCACAGATTATACCTGATAACAGAACCGTGGAAGAAAAAGGGTTATTTCCAACAGATGCTGCGCCTGTATCATTAAAAACAGCCCTGCTTTGTTCACAACAGGTTGAAAACCTGAATCAGGCTTTTGACATTTTACTAGCCTTTTTCATTCTGGCTTGTGCTGTGATCCTCTTCTTAACCTGTAAAATTATTCAGTTTAGACAGAAACTAAAGGTTCTAGAAAACTCAGGGGAAAAGAGAATAGAATATTATGGTTTTTATCAGCCTGGCAGATACAACATAACTGACCCAGTGCAGTCTCTAACTCGGAATTCAGTGGGGCATTCAGAACTGGACCAAATTAGGCTCCTCAAGCGAACAGCATCTGAAAGTCAGGCACAGGTCATATTGTTTGAACATTCATCGTTGTAATTTGTCTCGTTTGATTTGACGTTAACTTTATGGTGATCTGAAATGTCAAGAAATTAAGAACTCAATTTTCCAAAAAAATCTTCACTGATGAAAATCAATTTGTTGGTAGAATTGTGGGAAATGGTGTAATTTGGGCTCTGCATCGTCATTTGCTTCCTGAATGTTTTGAAGTTTATTTTTTTTTTTTTTTAGATGCCATTTAAATCTAACATGGATAGGTATGTTATCCCCTGTCCTTGTTGCAGGAATCATTCACCTATAATTCAAGTACACGTGCAGTATAAAGTACACATATATTTATTTTGATTTTGCAGTACTTAATGGTATAAGTTTCTATAGACATTCCATAGCTAACTTGAAGCTTGAAGCAAGCAAAACATCAGTTTTTAGCAGGATCATGAAGCCAGGGAATGAGAAAAAAGGCAATGCTTCATTTATTTATTGTAATGCAGTTTCTACTCTGCCTCTATTAATCGTCACAGTGGGGAAAAATGTATTCATATTTACATCTAGCATGTTCAGACTCTCAAGGAAAAGAAATGTTTAAAAGGATACAAATTTTATTCATACCTATGACGTATTTTAATATAAAAATTGTGTATTCAGTCTTTATAATTAATATATTAAAGTGAATTTTTTTTAGTGTGTATCTGTATCATTTCATGATAATACCTGAAACTGGAGTTAATAGGGAAACTAAATTTCTATTGGATTGAAAAATTGGCCAAGTTTATTATGTCTAAAATAATAAGAGCTCGTTAATTAATGTCAATAAAAGATATTTTGTCATCTATATAGTAATAGTATGAGGGAGTTTTTGTCTAGATAAGAGGTATAAACTGAAGAAATATACTACATTTTAAATACATAATTCTAGATTAATTGCTGAAGGTATTTACATATTTGCGGTGTGTATTTGGAAGTGTCGGGTCAAAATATGTTTTCCTAGCAAAGACCTAATTGAAGACTTCATCTTCAAAACATGGTTATTATTATAATTTTACTATATTGTTTGCATTTGTTTTAACTTTTTATTTCTATTTTGAATATTGGTGTTCTGTTTACATTATTGCCAGGCTATGCCTAGTGTGTTGTAGCTGTATTTTCAACCTGAATTTCTGTGTTTTTTTTTTTTTCTTCATTGTTACTCCAGTTATTCAAGAAAAAGTAATGAAAACATGTCCCAAATAGTCCAATCTTGTAAAATTTTCAGCTAGCTGAATAGGAGTTACTTTTGTAGACACTGTTTGTCTTCTACAGGTCTGTGCCCTAGAGACTTCAAACATTTGGTTTATAAGCAACACAATTTACAGTTAGATCATTTTGCTCAAGGGAAAATGGAGAACAATGTTTTGATAGCCTGTCCTCCATGGGGTCTATTTAAGTTATGTAGAAGTATCTTGCTGTCCGGGATCCAGCCTGGAGACCGTGGCATTCTCCAGATGAACCAGAGCTGCCCTCAAGGTTCTTGTTCTAGCCTGTCTGCTTTCTGCTGGTGTAACTCATGTGTGGCCATGTTGGGCTGCACCCTGTTTTCCTGTTTGTCCATCTCCAGGTCATTTCCAGGAATGACTCATACTATCTTCTAGTACATATACAGACCTTAACTGCACTGTGTGGGCATGACTGTGCAAGTGTGCCTCTGTTGTTGCTTGTTAACTGTCTGTTGAATGTAATGAAGTATCAATTTACTATATCGTAATACTATATTTTACTGTAATTTACTGTTTAATAAATCAAATACTTCTATTTTACAGAACACTTAATTCAGCTACTTGGGCAAAATCTCAAACTATTTTGGATTGCTTGAGTAGAAGCTATTTTTGTATAATTTTCTGCTTATAGATCAGATATTAAATGTAATGGGTATATGTTTTTAAGCAGGGAAAACATTGACTCTAATTTATGCTTAATTTTTTTTTCAGGTGGCTAATCCATTACAGTCTCTTCCTCTTTAACCCATTTTTGTTACTTGCTGCCTCTCCATTGTAATTCCTCATCAGTGTTCAATTTATTTTCATTTAATAACAGCTGCGCAATCAGTGATTGCACAGTAGTGGGTTCTGCAGTTTTACGTATTATATTTCTAAATTTTAAATCTTGTATGGTTGTTTTCAGAAATAATGGACTTAAAATTCAGTGGAAGCTAGTTAACTAAGTTTTCATTGCTAGAAGTGCTGCTGTGCCTTTTTTAGAGTGGAGTTTTGGCAGCGGGCAAAGGTTCAGACTGAACAAACCTAGTTCTCAAAGAAATCTGTCAGGGGACAGCTCTGCTGTTTCAGGCTCTGATTTCCACAGCTGCTCGCTACAGACGAGCATGAGAGGTTGCCTCTGAAGGTGCGTCCTTTGCACTGACAGGCTGCTGTAGGAGTTGTTTGCCAGGTATGAGTCTCACCATCTGTAGAGATGGAGCATAAAAGGGAACCGATGCTGTCAGAGCTGTTGGTGCAAGCAAAAAGTTGGAGCAGTTGCAAGCCATCCTTTGGAGTGGAGTCACCCTCTAATATCCAGCTTGCCAACAATTAGGAATTGAGAGGGTCATTATGCAGTTGTGGGGGACATGCCTTTTCTTTTGCAGTTAGTAGCTTTTGTATTTAAATGTTCACACTAGAAAAAGAATCCTTTCATTGTACATCTGTGATTCGTATGTGTAACTGTTAAAATCATTGGCAGATAGATTAGAAGAGTTAGTTGAGTGTGCCCTCACGAAGCAAAAAATGGCGCTTTATGTTCAGCAAGTTTATGGTCAGCCATAGGACTCCCCTGGAAATGCTGCCTTAGCTGCTACATTACTGTTTTAGGAGTTCCTTAGCACTGTGCAGTTCCTAAGGAGGGAGGTGCATGCAATAATAATTTCCATTGCTTGCAGTACATGCAAAGTAATCTCCATTTGTCCCACTCCACCTCTTTCCTTGGATAATGAGGTAAGAATAAAGAATTGATTAATCTTTCTCAAATCTTCTGTACACTAGTAAATGCACAAAATTAAGCTTTTCCCTTTTTTGGTGTTTACTGCTTCATCCTGGTAAATGTAGAAAAGCAGAAAAGATGTTCTCCTCTTCCTTTTAATGTCTAAAATAGTACTTTTTCCCATGCAGAATTTTCCCTCCCTTTCTGATGGGCTGAGGAAGATGCATAGCAGACGTGGGGACCTAAAAATTTATCATTATATATATTTTATTAAGCTGGTGATAAAGCTTTATTTATTTGCAGTGGCTATCTATGTAATCAAAATCCAAATTCTGATTTTTTGCATAAAACCTCAGGATAATAAAGGTGTTGAATAGATAGCTGAGAAGTGATAGACAGACTCTGAAAAGGCGAGTATTTCCCCTGAACAGATGTGGTCTGTTTTTCCCTTTGCAAAGCTTTTACTCTTTCATCTGACAAATTACGCAAACTTTGAAATAAAAGATTTGAGATTATTCATGTACGAGCTGCCATAAATGTTTGCTACCTTTTTTTTTCTATTATAGGCAAAGTGAATCTTATTTACAGACAGCATAAAAGATCCTTTCTGTAATAAAAAATAATGTTAATATGTGTTAATTGCATCTTTGAAACTGGGTTCAGCAGTGTTTTAGATCCTAACAAGTTTATAGAAGTTATAATCCTCTAATTCTGGGCCTGTCTTTTGATAATTTTTGCTGCATACCACATTGAGGTTTTGTCCCGATAACTTAGGGAAACTTTGTAGTTCTAAAACCACTTATAGCTTGATGCTGTTTGTTCCATTGCTGATCAGGATTGGATGCAATTCGAGGGTGGAACTGCTTAAACGGTGCCTTCCTTCCCGAGTTATCATTTTAGTGTGGACAGTATTAACTCTTATGTTTTGAAAGTTCACCTGAATACAGTGTCTCTGTCTTTTATGAATCTACTCATGTGACTTTCTAATGCACTTCTTGAAAACCGCAAGCTAATTTTAGTCTCTTTGGAAAGGTATTACGTTGATTTGCATGGCTCTTTTATGAAAATAAGGCCTGAATAATAAGGCATTTTATATTTCCATTGAACTTTAATTGGGGTTTCTTTTTTTTTTTTAAAGCACAATGAGCTAATGCTGTCTTTATTTTTCACCAGCGTGTGTCTTGTGTTGTAAAAATAGTTGCATTGTTTAATGATTACATACTTAGTAAACATTTCAGTGAGTCTTTGGTAGGAAGAAGCTTAATGACCCATTTAAAGAGAAAAAGAAGGGGGGGAAAAGAGAAGGTATTATTTTTACTGAAAGCTGCAGTCAACACTTGCCCCATTTTGAAAAGTGTTGTACGTTCTTTACCTTTGCTTTCCTCAAAAAAAA
>VYZM01008188.1:0-10590 GCA_013398915.1 Dromas ardeola | reverse complement strand
AAAAAAAAAAAAAAAAGAAAAATTACCATGAATTTTCTACCTTTCACTGAAGAAAGAAGTAAAATATCATTCCTTATTTATGCCATAAAGTAAAAATATCCTCTCCAAGTAAAGAAATTAATGATTTCCCTTTGTGCTTTGGAGCTAACTATCAAGAACAGTATTTTGGGTCTTCAACCACTATCCTCATTTTTTTATGGAAATATCCCAGACCCTTGGAAACGCAAGTTACTGAAGTGGGCCTCCCTGTGTGCTCCTCCTATCAGTCTGCACGCTTGGAAAAAACCCATAAAGTTAATGAGCACTGTACCTACAGTATTTATTTACATATTGCCTAATTGAAGTAACCTCACTGAACAGATTGACCGTAATTAGCCCTGCAGCTGATGAACAACGCTATGCCGTCATTGGGTCAGACACCTTTCTCTTCCCTCCCAATAGAAAATTTCTGTGGCAGGCAGTCAGGGGTTCTTCATGCATTTTAGAAGGAACAAATATAATGACCAGGTAATGGATAGCAACCTATATTTTTAATTAAATAGTGCATATGTACAGGACATGGTTTACTTCTCCCGATTGCAAAGCATTTGCATTTGTTCTCGGTTGAATGCCCCTTGTCCTCTATTAACATGAATCTGAGGACAGCTGTTTCCTTTCTCATGTTGGAAAATATTAACCACTTTAATGGCATTTTCCTAGATGTGTTTCAAAAAAAATAGTATGAGGCAAAAGAGCTTTAATGGGAGCTGTGCTAGGTTGGAACCTCTGACTCGCGTGAAGAAAGCTGCTGTGTCTCCCAGGGCTCATTCCGCAGGCTGCTCAGCAGCCAGCACTCACTTTCTCAGCAGTGCCCCAAAGAGATTCAGTCTCACAACACGTAATACTTTGCTGTTCTGAATGAGACAGGGAAGCTTTTTGGCAAGGGAGGAAATCTCTTAAAATACAAACTTGACAATGGTAATAGGAACAAGCCAGAGTGAGTGAAAACTGTGTCAATTCTCATTTTGTCAAAATAAGAGTTTCAAGTTTCATTATACAAAATACAGTTCAGATCCTTGCATTCCACAGCAGCTGACTAAAAAAAGGGAACAAAAATAATCCTTTGGAAACAAAATGATCGTGATTTGAATCATAATCTTATAAAAAAAAATTTAAAAGAAATATTTTATATGCTTAGTATTCTAACTTTATACGCATTTTTTCCAAAGTATCCATTGCTATATGAAGTCTGTTTATCATACACTTGAAATCTTGTTTTATATCTGACAAGAAGTATTTCAAATGCAATAACTAAGGTACAAGGAGCTACAGTTTATCCAGTTTTTCAGTTTTCATCACAAATAAGAAAAGGAAATGGAAGAATATTGAGAAATATATTTGTCTTCGTTAGAACACAAAGCATCAATCAAACTACAATACATGAACTTAGTATTCAGTACCTTTAAACAAATATGGAACATGTCTGCTTCTGCCTACTAGACAGCAGCAGCGCTTTTTGGTGAAAATTAAGCCTGAAATTCCAAACAGGGAGTAATAAAAGACTTTGGTTAGTGGCAGACCCGGGAAGAGAGTTGTAGTTCACCATCACCAATTAGGCCATTTCTGTTTCTTTGCTGCTTGTAGCAGGAACTTTTGTGGTCTTCCGGAGATGAACATCTTTTCATTTGCAGTGTGTCGTCACCCTTTTGTAGTTCACAGAGTAGGAGTCCGTGCACCGAAGTCCCACAATTGCGTGTCTCTGGCAGTAGACCCACAGTAGCAGGAAATTCAGCAGAAACAGCAGTCACAGCTGCTTCCCGTTAACTGGCAACTGGTGGCACCTACTTCATCTGTCATGAGGAGATCATGTTTCTATGCCCTTGCCCTACAGGCACATCAGTTCTCAGGGCAGGGACAAGTGTCTAAACGCAAGTGTTTAGCATCATTTTGAGCATTGTGGGGGTATCCAGTCTGGCCTTCAGCTCATGCTGGGGAAAGGTGCATATCTCTGAAGTGCGATACCTGCCAGCCCTTTGCAGCCCTATTTGTTTTAAATAGCATAGTGGTTTCAAATGGCAGGAGATGCCTGTGTTTAAGCAGAGCAATCATACCCTAACTTTCTCTCTATAGTCAGGTGTTCATGCAGAACCAGGTGCAGATATTTTTTCACCCTTTCTGGGGATTCATTCAGCTGCCTACAATGGTGAAAAAATATTTGCAAGGCTGGACAGGGATAACAATAGGGGAGTGTACCATCTTCACAAGCTGCCTGGTGCTCAAGGGTTTGTGTGTAGATTTTGTGTTGAATAGCGATGGGAGAAAATGTGTAAATTTGTGAGAAATAGAAGAGAGTACTCTGACCTCCCCGCTAGCAGGAGCATGCCCTCCTCGCTCAGTTCTTTAGCCTTGTGCTAATGTATTTTTTCTTTTATTCCATTTGCAATTATTTCTAGGTTTTCAACAGTGGCAAATGAGGTTTTATTCTATTTAAGAATAATGTTTTCTTGCATCTTTTTGAAGCCTTTGTATAATTAAAAAAAAAATTGAATTAGCAGCTTGATAGCGTGCTCAGCTAAGCATTAAGCAGTGAAAATACTGCTTAGTAAATGTGCTCTACAGTTATTGAGCAAATTTCCTGTTTAGTTCCTTTAGCTAAGTCACTTTCCTGTTCTTTTCCAATGTTACCCAAGATAAATTTTGTTCTTTTCCAGTGTTATCCATGATAAATTTTGTGGTATCATCAACATTTCAGTGGAAGGGCTGCATGATGTTATGACTGAAGATCCTGAAACAGGAACATACAAAGAGTAAGTGGAAAATCTAATTAATTTTTATGAGTTTAACAGTGGCAGTACTGTTTTATATGTAGTGTTTTTATTGGAAAAATCTGTAGGTAGTTAAGACGTGCTCATAAGAGTTCTGTGTTCACAAGAGTGAATATTTTAGTAAGATACGAAATTTTTAATCTTAAGAAAAAATAATTGTAATAGGGGAAGGAGGGCTTAAAATGACAGTCAGTGTAATTTTATACTGTTCATTGTTAACTTCTAAATGATGTCTTAAAATCTTCATATGCTTAGGTTTGCTTTTTTGCTCACTTGACCATTATATAAAATTACAATCCAACAAACTTGTATGTTGATAGGCTGGTAGCTCAGTTTCTTCGAGTGTGACGCCTGGAGTTTAACTGAGATCTTTTCCTAAATGCCTCAGCCCCATTGAGTGGACCCATCGTACAATAATTCACGTCCTGGAGAACTTGAAAACCTATCCCACAGACACATATTCCCGCTTCAGTTGTTCCACTTAACGCACCTGCTGCTACAGGGCATACCTCCAAAGACAGTTTCCAGAGCCAGGAGCAAGAGTTCGTTTGTGGCAGGAAGGTGGTGTCAGGGGTGCTCAGAGTGCACTGCCACCCAGCACCACGCTCATTCATCTCCTGCTGGCTCCCAGGTTACTGGTGGTACTCCATCAAAGCTGGAGGAGTAAAAAAACCCACTGAATAATAAGGAAGTTTTTTTTTAGGCCAGAGATCTTATTGTTATTTTTTCTCTGTAATGATTACATAGTTTTAGAACGATGGAGAGCTGTTAAGACATAAAAAAACAGGTGCTCTGCAAGATGTACCTACAAACATTGTATTCTAATAACAGTATTTACGAGATGCTAAGAATCAAGCATTTTCTAGCTTTCAGGTAATTAATTACCTGGTGATGGAATGGACTGTATCTGGACTAATTAATTAATTAATTACTTAAGGAGATATTTTCTGTCACGGAACACCCTGCATGCAATCTATTAAGTTTTTCTCCACTTAAAACAGGTGGTCTGCACACAAGTGTGCACTGAGAATGGTCCACACTCATGCTGAGCCTGAACTACGCCCAGGAGTGAGTGGCAGAAGTACATTATATTTTTTTCCTAACTATCAGTATAGAAGATGTAACTCCAAAGTCTGACAATGTGGTTTGACTCTGTGTTCTACTTATTATCGGAGACAACATTACATACTTCTATTTCTAAACACGTTGCCTTGCCAGCACTTGTTGAAAAGAGTTCTTGCAGAGACATAAAACTTTGTTATATTTCATTTCATTTCTTATTTTAACCTTGAAGGCTTGTAGAACTTGTCACTATACTTTTCCAGACTTTGGACATTTTTTTTGCTTTATAAAATATAGGAACACTGAACCAAGGACATATTTCTGTTGACAGATACTGAATGGTCTGTTTGAAAGATTCTGACATTTGTGTTATACATTTCAACATCATCTGAAAGTAAATAAAGTGAGAGCACTCATCTGGAGTCATGTGTGCTACTCTGGCTCTCCAGGTTTAGAAAAAAAATAGTGCACTCCACTGATTATCATAATATCTAATTACTGTAGTGCAGAGACAAAACCAACATGCATGTTTAGCATAGGAAAATCAAGGCTGAAGCAATATAGAACTGCAGCCACTAAAGGAGGAAAAGGAGGTAAACATGCACAGGGAAAACTGTACAAATTAAATAACAGTGTTGGCTTACGTGTAAGCTAACCATGAATATATTTAAATTGGAAATCTGAAGGAACTGTTGTAGTTTGAGCAATGAGGTTTGGAAGAGCCTTTCCAAATACAAACGCAGAGGTAAAGTTCTGACCAGTTTTTAGATGGAATTTTGATCAGATTGTGAAAATGCTTTACAATACAAAGGGATTACACTCAGACCAGTTTCCTAGCATTTATGTTTTGCATTGTAGCAATAATTACAAGAAAGTTTGAGAAACCTCAGATTTTCTGGAAAGGGGAGCATTCCATTGCTGTAGTCCTGTCTTGCCAATATTCACAATTCTATCGTCTTGCTTCTCTTCTTTTTTTTTTTAGTTTTTTTTTTTAATTCCCTCCTTTCTGAGTTTTCCTTTGTGATACTTATAAAGGTCTGAAAAAGTCAATTCAATCTTATATGTTTTGGCAATTGATATATTTTTGTCTCCTTTTTCTTTAATAAACTGAGTTGCAAGAAATCATGTCATTTATGAGAAGAGGAGACATGAGATTTGGTATATTGTTTTGAAATAACTAATGCATTAATTGAAAATGGCTTCTGTGATAGCATTTGACCCTTCTTCCATGCTGTTTAGCAAGTGTTTCATACAGCTCTAAATCCATGTTAATAGAATACTGAATATATAAACAGAGTAAACCTGAACATTTTCACATAAAATCACAACTTTTTTTGATTTTAATAATTTTAAAGCAAGTTATTCAACTTAGCTTCAGGAACATTTCACCTGCTAGTGGAATGCAGTAATTAAAAATGCACAGTAGCTCAGGGCTGAAAATGAACAATAATGGGCTCATAATGAGAATTATGAAAATGAGCAATAATCTGTCTTGATGCTTTGTAATTTGTGAATTATGTGTCCTTCCTGCCATAAAACCTACCTAATACACAGCAGAAAGTTATTGTCACCTGAGAGATTTTTAAATCCTTCGCGTTTTAAAGCAGCTTTTCTAGGAAAAAATTGATTAAGTAGTGGAATACTTGTGTATTCTTTTAACGTAGAGAATATAAAGTGAATGGAAAGCATGTTTGCTATAGGATAACTTTCACTGGTGTTTTTATAAAGGCTATGCAAACTGTTTTGAGAGACAGAAAAACCTCTGGCATTTAAACTGTTTTTTTCATATTTCCTGGTTTTCTATTTCTGCAAAAATAATAGTTAAAATATGGCTGTTAGTTGTGGGTATTGTACCTACCAGTGGAGGGTGGAGCAAAACAAAAAGTAAAATTTTTAAAACCTTTGTTTTACCTGCCTAGAAAAAAGGCTTCAAATGCATGACTGCAGAAGCTAACTCATTTCTCTCTGCCTGAAATGTTATTGTTTAGTGTCTAGAACAAATAGCAGCGACCATATTAGTTTTGAGGTCCTCTTGTTCAAGATCTCACAGGAAAACATGAATGCAATGAGAAGTCTTGGCTTGGTTTTGCATATGTGCCACTTCAATTTTCTCATTGATAGGATACAGAGTGCTTGTACAGCGCTTCCTTGGAGAGACTGGGAAATTCTGGTTAGGAACAGTAGGTTTTTCTATAATAATTTTTTTAAACCCACATCGTCATTTTCTAGATGCAGAACTGCATTTTTAAGGCAGAACTTGAGCTAAAATGTGGGGGATAACTGAGATGGTTACATCAGTGTAAGTGACACGGAACATGCATTCAGGCTTCTTTAGATTCACTGTTCTCAGAAAAAAATACGTGCTAACAGAGATTGCCTGACTTTCATCAAACTCCCTCATAGCTGTCCTGTGTTTTTAAAAGTGCTTTAAAATAATTTTTAATGATAATGTATGTTAAAACTACTCTTATTTCCATTCTTAGCTGCATGTTGATGTCTCATTTTGAAGAGCCCATCGCTACAGAAGATGAGGAACCTCCCACAGAACAAGACAAAAGGAAAAAAATGGTAAGTTTTACATCTGTTATTCAATTATTCAGGTCAGCTGATTATGTGATTCACTTGTGTCAGACTAAATTCTTTGCCTTTGGATTTGGTTCACCTATTGTTCTTGGAAAATTAATCTCTTGAATCAAAAAAAGAAAATGCTTTGATGAAACTTTGCAGCCACAACACTTATGCTTCTGCATTCCTTTTGAGTCTTGGAAAATGTTGCCAAAATAAACATCATCTGTTCACAAAATCTGGACACTATTATACTAAGACATTATAAAAAGGGTTTATTGAAAAACTCAGGGAACTAAAGCTTACCGAAATGTCATGGCAGGCCAAATTTCTCATATTAAAACAATCTTTGTTATATTGGATTATATGTTTTATCTGAACAGCTATTGAGCCCGTATGCTTGCATAAAACCTCTTTCTAATGTAAAGAACTCTTAATATGGAGCATTGATTTAGATGAAGATATCTGGATTAGGTACCGTGCAATTACGTATTTTTTGTCCAACCAAATCTGTGAACATTTCATCATTTAACTTACTTTTGTAGAAGTTCAGGGAAACTGGTTCCTCACACAGAAAACTGCAGCATACAAATACTGTGGAATAAAATAAAGTCTGAACTGCTTGGCATTGAGTAATTGGAAAATGTGGAATTGGGTGATTGAATAGGTGTGTGTAGCCCTGTCACACATTTGCTTTAACTGACCTACGTGTATCCAAAACAATACTGGTGGGCACTCCTTTAGTACTTTATTTCTTGTAGGAGCAGCAAAGAGTTTGGATGACTTCTGATAGTTTGTTTTAATTTTGGGGGGTTTTTAAGCCACTGGATGCTTTTGGTTTGTTATTAGGCTTTACTTCTAAATACTAATGAATGTATGATTCCTTTAAAAAAAGAAAAAGTGACACAAAACCTCTTGTGTATTCTTCTGCTATTAGTAGTGCCTTAAGAGAAATTCCTAGTGTTTTGCAATTTCAGATTTAAACAAAACACAGAAATACTATTTTCTGTGGTCCTTAAAAATATATTAAATAGTTCTGTAATTCATTTACTCTTAAAAGCATCTCTAGACTCTGTGAACTTGGTTAAATTTTCTTCCAGCTTGTGGGCTTAAATTATATTCTATCTGTTCATTGCAGAATGATAATATTTATCGTAGGTAGATAGATATATATATATGTCTTTATTGGTAAGGATTGGTATATCTATATATCAATAGGGAGAGATACATTTGATTTCTTAATCAGATTTAAAAAAACATAAAGTGAATTTAAATTTACAGTCCTTTCTTGTTCTTAGTTTCTTTTGAATATAGTCAAATTTTATTTCTCTCTGGCTGTCTAAAGTTTTCATAACTTTCTTGCAGGAAGTCTTTTAATTTTTCGGTTACAGGTTGACTTTAATAGTTTGGATATGTATCTAGAAATTTAGACTTCGTGGATTCACTATGAACTACCTTCAATGTGGATGTATCAGGCAAAACTAAAAGCAGGGCACATTGGTTTATGACCTGTATCATTCTTCCCTTGTAAATGATACAACGCACCAGTATAGTGTTGATGAACACAGTCATAATGAGGGAACTGTTCTGGGGTCACATGCAATACAGAGTCAGTGGCCATTTGAATAAAGAGAAATGGCTGTGCTTTGGTAAGGAGAAGCCAGAACCAATATGGACATGACAAGGCAGGCTTTGATTTACATGGGAAATGTATCTTCTCTTGAGCCATGTCACTTCTTTTTTTTCTCTTAAGGAATTGCTTGTGATTTTTTTCCTTATTTGTTCTTTAACATTTAGCTTAAACACCTTTTCAGCCTTTCTTTCCTTGGAGGTTTACGCAGAATAGATTGTCATGCATGAACATCTAAGCTTCATTTTCGTTTTGGATCTCATAATCTAGATAGAACTATTTGCACAGTTACTGTGTTTTCTAGATTCCTAAGGATTCTGAAAATCCTTTGGTTTTCTTCTTTCAGTCCTCTTTTGTAAGGGTAGCTGTCTGTTTCACTCTTCTTGTTCCCATATTTAGCCGATAAATCCTGGTATATTTCAGACTTGAGCCTTCTATACTGACATTTTTTCAGCTAACTTTACTATTTACTGTATTCTTATTCCTTTCTATGCAATTTCTCACAGCTCCTTAAAGCAAGCAAACTCTAGTTGTTGTGAATGTCTGCTATAAATTTATTCTAAATCCCAGTTGAAATTGCCCGGTATAAATTTTTGTGGATACTGCAGAAACTGGGACTTCCCTGTTCTCATGGCTGTTTATTTCAAAATGATACAGGTTGTTTGGGCAGGTCACTAGTAGTAGAAGTGTAAAATTACAACCAAGACTGCAAATCATGGCTTTGAAAGCATAACTAGCATTTGATTTGAAAAACTGGATTAAAAGCAGTGCATCACCTTGGCCCATTCCTACCCACCTGTACTGGAAGTTTCTTCCTCTCTGTAGGAGAATCAGCGCACACACACAATTCATGTGATGTCTAGAACAACTGCAGCAGCAGATACCTCTTGTGAAGTAGAAGTGGGAACAAATAATTGACATGAGAAAGGGAAAATCAAGAACAACCTACAGGGAATCTGCAATTGATTTGACAAAGTTTCTAGTCTCCTGTCTCACTTCATTCCTGCAAGAAGTTTCTACCTTCTTATAAATTCTGTTGCTGAATCAGCAACTTGTATTAGGGCTTAGAGTTTAAACCTAATAAAAACAATAATGAAAAGATAAATGAGATTCTCTGTTTCAAAATAATCTCATTTATACACGTAGGAACTCAGCATACATGCTTACATTCAAAAATACATCTGCAGTGGCCAGCGTTAATATTGATACGGTTGTGTTCCATGCTGGACTGATGTTGGATGCTCAGTGCTTGGCAAGGTGGTGACTCAATTTTCAACAGGATGATTTTTCCTCCCAAACACAAATAGAATAATCTGAAAACATCTTATGGGTCTTCTCTTAAAAAAGATACTATTTTAATTTTTTCATAACAAAAATACAGTGAATAAAGAACAGTGCTTACTCTTCTTCCAAACTGATGATTTTGCTTGCTTATTCAGCTAAGACTGCAGCTGATTGTCTAATATTGTCAACAAACTAATTATACCAAGCTATTTAATTTGTTTTATTAGTGCTGAATACAAGTTCCAGAAACGCAGAGCGAAAGGAAAGCGAATTTATTGAAGTTGCAGGAAACTCTTTAATGTACTGGAAATATTTTTGACATGACTATCTGAATGAAAGCAAACTAGTGTATTAACTCCTTAATTAAGCCTGAAGACTCTTAAGTCCCTACTGGCTTACAGAGATCCTGCTTCTAGCAGCAGGCATTAATCATACTACAAAAGTCCGTACTGGCTTACAGTGCTGCTGCTTTGAACTGCGAGGGATGGGGTTGTGCTTGTTGCAGTTAACTAACCAGAGTTTTGTACCATTTCTCACTTGTCCTGATAGAACATACGTTAGTCAATATGCAGCAGAATTGTTTCAGTTGCTTTCCTATCTAATGGAAAGACTACATACAAAGTTGACTAGCTTCACTGAAGTTTTATGAAAAAGAAAATGTGGAATTACAATACTTCTAAAATCAAAGTAATTTTGTAGCAAAGTTGCAGTGCGTATGATAGCCTGTTCCTGTAACTCCCAGCATTGTGCAAATCTGGCAGCTCCACTAGGAATAAACAAATACTATTGTTTGTTCCTCTTCTTCACTTTGTTTTTTCAAGACTAATTATTTTTCAGTAGTATGGCAGAGATGATTCAGAGGATTATCTGGAAACCCGTCATCACCTCCTATGAGGCAGGTGCTAAGGGGTTAGCACCTCTAAGAGATGCTAGAGAGCATCTCTATAATTTTTATTGTTATTATAAGAGATGCTGGAGATAGCTCAGAATTGAAGTTCCAGCTAGCTTTACAAATAAGCAAGGATTCAAACACTTAATTTTCATAACAGTACAGTGCTTCTGTTCAGAGTTTGAAAACTACCATTGGGGTGCTAGAACAGCTAACACACATACTTGTATTCTAATAGCATGTTAAAATTGGGAAAAAAATTGGACTTGAGGCTTATCAGTGAACATAGACATATGAGAAATGAGAGGTCTATTTACCTTAAGTCTGTTTTTCTTTCTTTTCCTTTTTCCTTTTTC
>VYZM01008164.1:71467-94758 GCA_013398915.1 Dromas ardeola | reverse complement strand
AAAGAGCCTGGTTCCATCCTCCTCCAGCCCACCCTTCAGATGCTTGTAAACATTAATCAGGTCTCCCCTCAGCCTTCTCTTCTCCAGGCTAAAGAGTCCCAGCTCTCTCAGCCTTTTGTCGTAAGGGAGATACTCAAATCCCTCAATCATGTCCCTTCTGAAGGCAGGTGTCTTTTTCTTTACCTTGTTTTTGGTTTTGTTTTGCTTTAGTCTCTAGTTCATGTGCTCTTTCTCTTTGTCTCTGGTTGCCCTTTTGTATAAGCTCACTTCTTCCGTTAGTCCTTTCTCTATGTGTGCTTTCTCTGCTTCCTTGAGTGTGTACATATGTTACCAACCATTAAGCCTTTATTTCTTCCTGAAAATTGCTATGTAGCCTATAATGTCTTACTGGGTGATACAGCTTAGTACTGAATTCAGTCATACAAGAAACTAAAATTTAATTCTTTCAGCCATCAGGTGAATAGTTAGATGGGAGCCGAGCAGTTACAATGGGAGAAGACTTTGCAATAACTCTTACAGCCACTGCAGAAGTGTCACTGATGTCTCTAAAAGATTTGGTGATGCTGATCTATCAACATTATATTTTGGTAGAAAAAAGAGCAAGCCATAAAAATGACAAACAGATTACAGTGAAGAAGTTTGCTGAAGAATAAGGGTAAATGGAGGAAAGAATATAGAAAACAGGGAGCACAAACTTTGTTGCCTGAAATACTGACAGCAAAAAGAGTACACCTATGATTTCCCTAAATGGTGCTATTCATATAGAAAATTTCCAACAATCTGGGGACAACAAATTAACCTTCAACATATATAAATATGCAAAGTGTATCTAATAGGAAGGGAAGAAATATGTGATGAAGAGAGGATGAGAATTTTTTTCTCCTTTCTTCTTCATTAAAGCAATATATGTCATCCTTTATTCAAGGCACACCCTGAACCTCTCATTACTGTTCCTGACTGTAATTTCCTTCTGCAGGTGTCTATTAACATGATGTGCAGTGCTCAGTGGTTTAGATACCACTATACTCTTCAGTCAAAATCTGCTTATAAGCATTCATATTGCTGTCTTGTGCTCAGGGATCTCTTCTCCCTTCAAGCTTCCCTCCCTCTATTAGCCAGGGACAGTTGACAGACTATGCTGAATTCACAGGAGCAAAATTATACAATAAACAATCATCAAGTGGTCACTAATTCACATTAGGGGACTCCTCTCAGCCTGTGACATGCAGAAAATGAGGAATCAGTCCAGTGCTGCTCTGTTGCCAGGAGGTTCACCTTCAAAAGCTGCTTCCTTGATCTGCAGTGGCCACCCATCCTGAGCTGACCTTATGTACTCCTTCCTCCTGGCAGTGTCAACAGCACATGGGGTGGGTACATCCTGGATAAAAAACCTCCGAATTGTTTTTTCTTTTTTTTTTTCCTTCTGTTTTTTTTTTTTTTTCCTTTTTTTTTTTTTTGTGTTCTTTTTTTTATTGTGTGTGCTTTCTTGTTTTTTTTTTTTTTTTTTTTTTTTTTTAATCATTTGCTCCAACATTTCCTTCATTACTGTTGGCTTGTCCTGTTGGTGAACAAATTTCTCGGTTGAAAACATGTCCTCAGGTCATAATCAGGGTCCCCTGAAGGGCTCCCAAACATGTCACACAGATATTTTTAACTTTTGAGTGTGAGATACAATGGCCGGCAAAGATCATAAACATTCAGGACACCAAGCTCTGATGCCTGCATTTAAGCCTGATTTTAATTTCTGCATACAAACCTGAATGTACACTTATTTTGGAGAAGTGAATTTTTTCACTTTTCCTCTTCAGACTTCTCTTAGTTCTTAAAAGTGCTATTTTTTTTGTACCTCCAACTTTAGGGGTTCAGTTAAAATTTAGTCTTCACTAAAAATCAACTAATATCTCACTCTGCTTCCAGAACATCTTCTCTTCTGTGACTTGTGTGGAGCAAACCCCTTCCTGTTATCCAGAACAGAAACCAAAACCTCAGTTATGTTTTCGTTTCCATTCAGATAAATTCTATACAAGCTTATTAACTTACACAATTTAACTTCAGTCCTAACAACAATGGTGATGGTAAAATAATAATGTTAACAACTGCCAAAAGTAGTTGAGGTCTTATATAAATGAGATTGGAAAAAACCCTGAGATTTCACACAGGAATTAATTATTAAAAAAAAAATAATACAAAGACAAAAAAAAAAAAAAAAGAGAGGACTAGAACCTTTCCTGCTTAGATAAAAAAAAGGGAGAGAAAGAAATATTGTTTAATTTATCATCATGGTCTTTTGTGTCTTTCAGCATTCAGTGTAAGTTATTTTCCAGCAACAGACTACAAATGAAGAGACTGGAATATGACTCAGTGATAAACAAAAACATCAGACAGTAAATAGGGAAATGAGAAATAGAATTACAGGTGCAAAGTAATTATTATTGTGCCACAGTATTCCGACTGCTAACCATTTTATTCCTGCATATTCTATCAAAGGGATCAGCATTTGGCTTGCAGAGCCACTGATGCTTTCAAGGTCTTTGCATTCATTAGAATTTAGTACTGTGAGATAGTGCTTTTCTTTGTTTTTTTAACCTCTTTTATTCCATTCAACACATTATGGAAGAAATATTTGTATTGAAACACTGACTAGGAAAGTAAAACACACCAAAATATGATACATTTTATACATCAGTTCTATTTTTTAATTTTAAATTTTATTATTTTCAATCTCTAGAATGTCTCACAATTTATTTATGTGTGAAGTTTGGGTGGAAGTTTCAAATTCTGAAAGGCTTAGAAGGCTTTTGCTATAGATAAGCCCTAGAAAATACTATTTGAAATACAAATAGTGACTATTTCTCCATCTCAGACTCAAAATAGAGTTAAAAATACAGGAAATTTCCGATAGGAGAACCTAAAAAGATCCACTTTGAATAAAGCATAGTACTGTAGTCATACCATGGTCAGAGGTCACTCCTGAAACTTTATTAGGTACCTCAATGTGAGGATTAGCTATAAGGCAATACAGCATAAACTTGATCTCTAACGTCATAGAAAAGGCTTAATTTAAAGTACAATTCACACCATTATGAGATAAGCATCTCCAGAGACTCATCTCTCTGACCTATTTCTCTCCATTGACAAAAAAGAGCCTAGGGTGACCAGCTCAGATTTAGACGTCTAACCTTTAGATATCTCAAATGAGATAAGGCAAATCCCATCTGTATGATTCCTGTGCTGTGAATGGTGATGGATCAACTGCCCCGAAGGGAGTCACCCAGAAGGGGGAAGTGCTGAGTGGAGGGTTACCTTGTGTGAGTTGGCAGGGAAGGCTGATGGATGGCAGGGTGGGAAGATTTGACTATCTGCCTTGCTTCTTGGCTGGGGTCCCTAATGTGAGGTTGAGGACAAATTGTCCCTAACAGCAGGGCAACTTCCCAGGACGCACACATAACACTCATGTCCTCAACTTCATGGAGTTGTGGAGAAGACACTCCAGCCAGGAAAGATTCTGATGATTGATAGTTTTGCTTTTCGAATGGGACAACTGTTATTTAACATGTATAAGTTCACTTACGAATGCACAAAGACGTATAGAAGTGTAAAGTATTGTTTGTCTTCAGAAGAATTTACTCCTGCAGGTAAAGTGGAGTTTGGACTTTTAGGTGGTATTGTCCTTGCTTAAAAATAACATTATTAACTATGGCACAGGAACAGTATTGATGCCAATAAAACTTAGACTTCTCTTTTCCCTGAATCTGCCTATAAAGTACCTGTCACTGTAGTAATCTGAACGTCTGTCTGGTCCTTCGTCATCACTTGTCCTTCCCAAAAGGCTTGTTTAATCTCCTGTTCAAAAATAGGAGTGTGGGGATGTTGTCGTGCAGGTCTCAGTACTGTCTTTGTCCTGTTTAAGACATCAGTTGCCCTCTATGCATAGACTTTTCTCTGCTAAACTCTCTAGGAGCCTGACTTTTTTTTTTTTTTTCAGTTCACGCCTTTATGTCTTTAAGCACTTTACCCTTTAAACTGTTTTGCAGTTTTGTATGCACTGGCATGCCTCTTCAGCTCATCTTAGATTTCCTGTTAAAAAAAAAAAAAAAAAAAGAAACCAAAAGGAAGCCCCCCCAAAAAAACAAAACAAAAAAGCAAATGCATAGAGATTATTTGGTAAATTGATACAGCCCCTTCATGCAAACTGAGAGTTGCTTTCAATATTCACCAAATCTAACTCTTACATACTCTTAAGTATGGTTTAACACTTGTGTTTTCATGGACTGCAGCTCTGAAATTCTGGGCTGCAATACAAGTCATACATGGAAGAACTGAGCTGAGTTTTAAAACCTTTCATTCTTTTGTTCTGGCTTACAGAAATGCTGGGATTATACGGTATCTCCAAAGGAACCAAATTTCCACATTTATCTAAACATATTGTTGTTAATAGTCACTCTTTGTAAATCTATCAGATTTGTTCAAGGGAGTTTTAAGCTGATCATTGCTAGTGATCAGGATGCTAGTAGACGTGATCAATTATCTCAGTCCTTCCACCTGAGTTCTTATGCTTTCCCTGCTCTATCTGCTCTTGGTATCTGCTGATGAGATAATACTGTGAGATATGAGTTTGGATGCTATAAATCAATTCTTACACAGTTAATTCCTTTCTTCAAAGCTAATTCCTGTAAATCTTAGTTCTCTGTCTCCTTCCTCAGCCTCAAAGGTAATTTTGACCAAATAAGATTATAAGAACAAGGCTCTAATTTTGTATATTCCCAAGATACACACTTCAGTCAGTCTGAAGAAAAGTGTAAAGACAGTATGTGTTAACTCAGTCAGACTTTCAACATTGATGCAGTGTATTTTATTTTGCTTTCAAACTGACGTTGGATATTCTTTCCTATTTTTATTTTTTTTTTTTTAAACACAGGACTTTGCTTGCTGATTAATGGCATTCTAGAAGGAGTTACTCTTCTATGATGACATACGAGAAACAGGAGGGAAATTTTGGTTTCCTGTTAAATTAATGCAAGTTTCCTATTTCTATGTGAATTTGCATCCAATTCATCGTATCTTCTGTTATGTTCAATGGCACATGAGCATTTGCTTTGGGTCAATTTGTGCTTTCCCAACAGTCAAAACGTTGAACACTGAAACTGTAAGCAAGGTGAAAATTAAACATGGATTTTTAGTCTCCTGTTTGGGTTTTGGTGCTATTCAAAACCATGTTTCCAAGAAAAATATGTTCAGACAACTGTGAATCAAAGCTGAAGAAAAGGTTTGCCTAAAGCTTTATGTTATTGAAACTAGGGCAGCAACTGATACAGTGTTGAATAAGTCTAGTAAGATGAAAAACAAATCAGAAATTATTGAGACATTACATGGAAAAGAATGAAGTCCTTGACTTCCACTACCTGTTGTAAAACCTCTAAAATCGGATTGAGATCATGTATTGTTTGCTTTATATCTGTCTTTCTGCCAGCAAATGTTTGCATTTTCAATATTATTTCAATCTTATAATTTAAACTATAACTCTTAATCCTTTTTTTCCTGTTTACTTCACAGCAAGACAGTGATTTGTCTTTGTTATGCCTATGTGATGAAGTGACAGTGGTTAACATAAATGGCCCTAATGTTTAGGTCAAATTCCTGGTAACTTAGTGAGAAGAAGACCTAAGTGTGAAAATAGGATTTGACTGTTTTGCACCCATTTCAGAGTAACTCAATTAATCCTTTTTTTTTTTTCCCTTACACTTTTTATGCTGATATTTTAGTCTTGTTGCTTATCAGCCTCTAAAGCCTTTATATTCTGTAAATTTTGAATTCCCACTGCTTTGGATGAAAAAAAAGTGGCTTCTTTATCTTACCCTCAAAGCAGACTTCCTCAAAACTGTGATGATAAACTCAGGGTATTATCCTGAACCGGTCACATCATTGCTTATGTGTCTACATTCTAACAGATAATAAGGCACACCAGACACTACTATGAAAAAAAAAAAAAAACAAACAAGCTGTAGTTTATGAAGAAAGTTTATTATACCTGGTATCTAAATCAATGAGTTTCAATGCACAGAATTCTGAAGCAAAACGAGTGACATTTAATGAGTATCATAGTGTATATAATGTATCATATCCTTTAGTATCTTGAGATAAATTCTTTTTGTAGCATAAAGTGTTTCCAACAGTATTAATGCTGCAAATTTTATAAAAATCATAATTACTCACCAAAAATATTAATTACCTTTTCCTTTTGCTTGGAGAAGAGATGAGAAGGACTAGAAAAGTGAAAACTGGAAAAAGTTTACTCCATAAATAATATTGCCAATGAAAATGTTGGCATCTGAGCAAATGTGACCACCTTGACAATATAACCATCATGACACAGTCAATATCCTGTCAGACTTGTATGGTCCTTGTAAATCAAATGCAAAGTCATTATGAATTATAATCATCATTGTGGGAAAGGACAAAAAGCATGAATCTACCTACTGTTACCACAATGCATCCTGATGATCTGCAAAGGTGGAGGTTTTATACTAATTAAAAAAAGGAAAGGCACTCTTATAACCAAGACAGATAAATGTGTTTGTTTGTCAGATACATCTCTACAACTCTTCATGTGAACTAATGATGTTGTCTGGAAGCAGAGTTCATTGTATGCAATAGTAATTTGAGACTAATCCTTATTTTCCTCAGACATATTCATCATTTACTCTTGAGTTGGAACTGAGCATTGTGCTCTGACCTTGATTCAAGATGTCAAAAATTATAATCAGCTTCAAAGATGACTGAAAACTAGATAAACATTCAGCTTTGGGGCAGAGTTCTGTTTTAAGGGATACGACTTTTGTCAGCAATATTCTAGCTGGTCAATACAGAGTATCATAGAATCAAAATAATAAAATAGCTTGTGTTCAAAGGACGTTTAAAGGTCGTCTTGTCCAACCTCCCCTGCAATGAGCAGGGACATCTTCAACTGGATCAGGTTGCTCAGAGGCACAGTCTAACCTCACCTGGAATGTTTCCAGGGATGGGGCATCTACCACCTCTCTGGGCAACCTGAGAGAGTGTTTCACCACTCTCAGCATAAAAAATTTCTTCCTTATATTCAGCCCGACTCTTCCCTCTTTTAGTTTATAGCCATTACCCTTTGTCCTACTGACACAGGCCCTGCTAAAATGTCTGTCCCCATCTTTCTTGTAAGCCCCCTTTAAGTACTGAAAAGCCACAATAAGGTCTCCTCGGAGCCTTTGCTTCTCCAGGCGGAACAACCCCAGCTCTCTCAGCCTGTCTTCATAGGAGAGGTGCTCCAACCCTCTGATCATCTTCTGGACTCGATCCCTCCTCTGGACTCGATCCAACAGATCCATGTTCTTCTTATCTTGGGGGCTCCAGAGTCCTGGACGCAGCACTCCAGGTGGGGTCTCACCAGAGTGCACAGAGGGGCAGAATCACCTCCCTCACCCTGCTGGACACGTTTCTTTTGATGCAGCCCAGCCTGCGGTTGTCTTTCTGGGCTGTGTGTGCACATTGCCGGCTCATGTCCAGTGTTTCATCCACCGGTACCCCTGAGTCCATCTCAGCAGGTCTGCTCTCAGTTCCTTCATCGCCCAGCCTGTATTGATACCGGGGGTTGCCCTGACCCACTTGCAGGTCCCTGCACTTTGCCTTGTTGAACCTCATGAGGTTCACACGGTCCCACTTCTTGACCTTCTCCAGGTCCCTCTGGATGGCATCCTGTTCCTCAGGCATGTCAACCACATCCCTCAGCTTGGTGTTGTCCACAAACTTGCTGGGAGCACCCAATCTCACTGTCTATGTCTTCGATAAAGATATTAAACACTTCTGGGTCCAAATACGGAACACTGAGGGACACCAGTTGTCACCAGTCTCCATCTGGACATTGAGCCATTCACCACTACTCTCTGGATGCAACTAGCCATCCAATTCCTCATCCACTAAACAGTCCATCCAACAAATCGATATCTCTGCAATTTAGATAGAAAGATGTTGTAAGGGACCATGTCAAAGGCCTTACAGAATTTCTTTGGCCTTCCTTTTCCAGATGACATACCTGTAGAAGCCATTCTTATTACTCTTTGCTTCTCTTCTGGATGAGATTCTGTATCTCAGTATCCATGGTTTACTACTCCAATAAATGAGGCAGAGAAACTTCTTTCACTTTTTATCACAAGAATTTGTTTCCAATTCCACTTTTAACACGGTAGGATAAACCCCATAATCTAGTCTGGTGGCTTTTACTTCAGTGAACATTTTCATCTACCTTTGGTTTTGTTTAAATTGTGCTCATCATGTTTGGTTCCTTTTACCACAGTAATTAGGAACTAGAAATCACAACCTGGAGGTGCCTGTTTCTCCTCTTGGCTGCAGAAGGAGCTGAGGCTGCCTGAGAAGCAGACATCTCTTTTTAGACAGGGGTGTCAGGACCACTGAATCACAACAGTTGCTGCTGGTGTTGTCCTAAGTCAGTTTAGGGAAGTGTCTTTTTGAAATGTTAATTGTTATTTGGGTAGCAGGCAATAAACAACTCACTGATCTGAAACAATGAATTACACAGGAGGATGCAAAAAACCCAAAAGACTGGCAAAAGGTCTTGAGTCAGAAGCCAACTAGACAGACCAGGGGGATAACTCATGACTAAGTGACAGCAGGTTTAAAAACAGCAGGTATGAAACCTAGGGAGAAAAACATTAATTGCATTGGAAAGGAGATAGGAGTTTAAGACAAAATTTGAACATGATTTAAATGGGAGAGTATACACCAAGAAATACTATTCCAGCTTGTATTAAATATTTCCCTATTTCATTCATAAAGGCTGAATAAATAATACACATAAAACATCTCCTACTTTTGTCTCAACAAATGCAAGGATAATATGATAAAGCAAAAGGAATTGGGTGGTTTAACATGAAAGCTAAATTTCTTTTTTAACCTGTATTGAATATTCTTTCAACATCAAGTCTGGTGTGAAGAGAAATGCCAGAGAGAGTTGGGGGATGAGATTTTTTCCATGTTTATCCTCAAATATGCAGTTATGGAAATTTCTAACAGTATTGAAAATGGAACACAGCATACCTGAAAATAGTCAAAGAAAATTAAATGCTGTCTGCTACTGGTACCATATGTGGATTGACATCCAAACACTCTATGGGTAAAACTAGGAGAAGGCAGAGGTTACATTTACCCACAATTGATAATGTTAAGTATTTTACCACAATTCATGCCGTATTCTTTCTTTTTTTTTTTTTTTCTTCCTTTGTATGGAGGGAAGTTCATTGCTATTTTCTGTTACACTCTGATTTTTCAGTTGAAATTTCTCCTTTTTTTATGATCTACAATGACTTGGAGGGACATTAAAAGCATCCCTGTGGATCAGTAAAATTGCACCCACAGATAATCATAGAATTATAGAATCAATGCCTTCTGTTGGATCCCAACTAGGCTACTCTAAAGGGTGGGATGCTGGCATTTGGAGATTTACTCTAAATGCCTGCAGCCTGCTAGATGACTTGTTTGATCAGTAGTGTTACACTTTTTCTGGACATATCCTGGACATTCAAGCTGTGTCTTTGTTCCTTAATCTTCCCTATGAGAGTTTGAATCCCCTCTCTTTCCTTCTATAGGTTTATCATATGTGGAGTTAAATCTGACTGCGTCCTTCTTTTCTGTTCCACATAATACTGTGAGCAGCAATATCTGCTTTCCAATGTATCTCTATCTCAGGCAAGTTGATAGTTATTGTTACTAGAATTGCCTGTCAAAAAAGTCAAATGTTTAGAGTAAGATTTACCCCAACAGGCTTTTGCACACAGAAGTCTGGTGTGTACTCTAATTTCTAATTGACAAAGAGATGGAAGTATCTCCAAAAGCAATTTATCCCACCTTGCACGCCTGTCTCTGGACGGGTTGAGTCACCCTTGGGAAGTACCTATTCCTTTCAATTTCCTTTAACTACATTGCTGTGGTTGAATATTATCATGACAGCGCTTACTGGGAGGAAAAGTCGTCTACAGGAAAATTACCTGCCAGCTGGCAATTGCACTGGGATATAACAGATTGTCATACAGGAAAGTGGAGTATTTTAGGACAGTGCAATACATTGCAGGCTCCAAGGGTTAACTGCACACCCTGTGTTGATGTTTGTAAGCAAAGAAGTCTGTGTTGACTTTTGAGCTGAGCAAGACTTGAAGGATGAAGCCTATTGAAGAACCTCAATTTTTTCTGCTGTCAATTAAACTGTGAAGTCTACTTTTGGAAGACCAGCTTCCACATTTCTGCTTTTGGGACTTCTATGTGATTTTTGACTATACATATATATATATATATACACACACACACACACACAAATATATATATATATATATATATATACAATAAAGGGTATCCAGATTACTTTTTAGCCTTATTTCTGTGGCGAATGTAGGTAGCTTCCTTAAAGTGTGTAAAAATGAGAACACGGAAAGTAAGAGAAATGTTTACATCATAATGACCTAACACTATAGCTGTTGAGATAGAAATGCAAAAATCACAGATGCAGATATATGGGCTACTTAATTCCAAAATTAATTTCTGAAAATATTAAATGGATAACGCAGACTTCATAATTTCAGAAGGGATAAAATGATCATTGAATTTGCAAAGAGAGTCTGAAATTACAAAACAATACTAAAAGACTAGAATTTAGTTCACAGATAAGTAACAATATGGGGTCTTTCCAGGAAGGGAACTCAGCAATGTTACAGGAGCTTTGAGATTTCTACTAGCGGTAAGCGGAAGCGCTTACCACAACGGTGCTATTGCAGAGTGCAGAAACTTGCAAAGCTGCAATATGAAAATCTGGTTAGTAAATTATTCTCTGTGTGATGAGCAAAGGTGCAATCACTTCTCTAGAGCAACGTTATCACTTGCGTGATATGAAAGTTGGGTAAGTAGAATTTACCCCTCCGAGGTGCAATCAGGGACTCTTTCTGCATCCTGGCCAATTTGCAGTTTGGGCAGCTACAGACTGGCCTGAAGAAGCATTTCTATATTTTTTGCCATAAATTGTAAGTAAGTGTTTCTTGAACACATCTACACAAAGGAGTAGGATGACAGGGGATACATCGTGTAAAAAAGAACGAACCAAACAAAAAAAACTGGAAATGAGGATTTTTAAAAAGGTGCGGTTTGAAAATAAGTTATTTATATTTACTGAGTGCGATCTCCTTGCTCTGTTTCCTGCAGCGATTGTATTTTGGATGTTCATCTTTCCATGAACCATGTGAGGGAGAATTTCCAGGGAGGAAGAAGCTTTCTGGCAGTATGAAGCCTTCGCACTTCTCTTCCTTTTCCTGAATGCCCCTAAAGTGGTTCTGTAGACACATGGGCTTAGAGATCAATATATCTGTAAATATCCAGGGACAGAACTGATTTTACCAAAAATATAGCTTCTAAGGGCATGTTCAGTTATCTATGAATACGATTTTTTAAAATTACAAATTGGGGGCTTCATATTCTGACATTTGGGGCCCACAGGGCAATTTAATACCTGACAGAGATCCCCTAGTCAAAAGATATGGCAAAAACTAGTGACAGGGATAACATTAACATTCTCAGCTTCTCCCATCCACACAGACACAGAGATATATCACTGTGGGGCCAGGAAAAGAAATATGTTGCAGCCTATGGAAACAATCAACGACCATATATTTCGCACATATTTTATAACATATGCCATACAGCATTTGTCACAGGTCCCTTGCACTGTAGTCTGAGCACAAAGTAAAGGAAACGGAAAATATATTAACTTTCAAGTAGCTATTTCCATGTAATTGTCTGGTCTCAGACCAAGTCTCAATCAGATAAACCCCACCAAATTCTCCATTGATCAAAGTCGCTCCAAGAGGCAGTGCTATATTCAACATTGATCTTCCATTGATTTAATGTTATTTAAACAAGGGTAAATTTAAGCTAGCATTTTCAGACAGATAATCAAGAACAGAATCACGTTTATTGGGCTTTTTCATAAATTACGGTGAATTGAGGAACTCTGTCAACCAAAGTCTGCTGTATTCTTGTTAAAAATAAGCCCAGAAATGGTGTCAAAGTGGACACCGGTAAGATGTTCCAAACACACTTTGAACAATGTAGCTGTTTTTCAATGCTAAAATCTTTTTTATATATATTTTTATGAAAGCATTTATTTTTGCCATCAAATAAAACATGAGAGAAAAAATGGATGTAGTACAATATACACATAAAAACCATGGAGTTAGACACCTCTTCTC
Organism: Dromas ardeola; assembly: GCA_013398915.1. Lineage (NCBI taxonomy): Eukaryota > Metazoa > Chordata > Aves > Charadriiformes > Dromadidae > Dromas > Dromas ardeola. Next base: position 82,483 of record VYZM01008164.1, on the reverse strand, counting down.
CTTTACCTTCTCCATAAATATAAAGCATCAGATAATAGAAACCAATTCATGTGATGTACTGTAAGTCAGATGCTATTAGAGTCAAAGGTGTTATCTGCCTTAGTAAATAGTTGCAATAATCTATAGCCTACTACACTGTAAACCATGGTAATAGATAAGAAGAAAACGTAGAATACCCTTTACAAATAGTCACTACTATTTATTTAAGAAGTTTTCAGGAAACAACATGGAAAGACTTTCCTACCCCATCACAACCCAAGGAGTGATTTCAACCTGTGCAAATTAAGCAAAATAAATAACTCCTTTATAAAAGATAAAGAAGTAACAGTCTGGAGAAGTCAGAGTTTCTCAGAACCGTTTCCTTAATCACTCATCCTTTATGATACTAATAAATCAAAACTCAGGGGGAAGGGAATGAAAAAGTTTGTTTTCTTTTCCACTTATTAAATTTGAGTGGAGAAGAACAATATGTTTAGACTCATTTTCTAAACCAGATACCCACAGAGGCCAATACCAACAGCTGGCGAATATTGGAATTGGGACTTTGTGATTCAGTAGCCTTGTGGAAGCTTCTCCTGACATTGTATTGGCACCCCAGGTATTTTCCTTACATATCCAATATACTGACAAGTAAACAAAGCACTAACAATGATTCAGCTGGCAGTGCTAGTGCAGCACATTCTAGCTAATTCTGATTTTTACAGACAAAGTTTTCAACCGTCTGTAAACTGAACTGTTTCTATTTATTGATAGATGGAGGTCTAGTTTTCCAAGCATTTGTAATAGAAACTGCTTTGCACAGAAACCAAAACAGTATCAGGTATATAACAAAAGTCTTTAAAGAGTTAATGATGTGTCTGGTTGTATCAGAGACAGCCTAGTAATACTACAAAATGTAGGAATCGATGAAAGAAATTGCACAGGCTCAATCTCAAAGGTTTCTTGTACATATTATTTATACATTGTTTTAATTGTGCTTCCTTCCTTTTCCCCACCTTCATTTTTAATGTTTTCTCTAGTCCATTCAGTAAATTTCTGCATTTATATTTCAATTCTTCAGTGTGTAAATCTTGTAGTATGTGCTTTCCTGAAATTTAGTCAATTTTCATCACTGATTTCTCACTTCTAATCATTTGAAAATGAACAAATTGAACAGTTCTAGTATATTAATATATTTCTAGATATTTTGTACTCTCTTCCCTTACTGGTAATTCTTATATCTTTCATATAGCTGAAGTTAGGCTCGTAAGCTAACTATTTCCTGCATACTACATTATACTCTTTGAAGTGTGCCTCATAAGTATTCAGTGTAATGTTACTGAGGATACCTGTGAGGAAAATAGCAAGAGGTTAATATATTAAAGTATGGTGTGACTTATCTGGGGGATCACAGGTGTTGCTACAGAAAGGAAGGAATACATTTGGATTCAGTCCAATGGAAATAGAGGACAAAATTACAAATTTTTATTTTCTTTTATTTGTAAGTCCAAGTGACAGAAAACAGCATTTTCACTATAATTCTGTTCCATGATATTTCACAGAATTATTGAGGCTTAGGGATGCAGAACATCTCTGAACGTAGAATCTTTCATCCTACCTTTACTCAAAGCAGAAAGCAGGTTCTTCTGAGGTTTTGACACATTCACATCACTTTGTATAATGATTGTAAAAACATCACTTTTAATTATCCATTTAATTACACCTTTTTTTTTTTTTTTCCCCTCAAGTAGGGATATGTGGTTGTGACAAGAAAAGCCAAAATACCATAGAAAATGCCAGTTAAGGCACTCTCTGATAGGAATAGAAAAAAGCCCACCATTATTTCTATTTAGTTTTTCAACTCAAGTTTCCAAATCAAAAAAAAAATTGGGCAAGCAGCTAAAAATCCACATTGTTATGGAGCTGGGTGAGTGGATCTTCAGCCTTCTTACTTGTTAGTTTGCCATTGATGCTGTTGACCACTCATATATGTTTGTTGATAGTGGCCTTAACCTCTTTTGTTGTACAATCTCATGAAACCACATTTGGACTAACTTTGGTGAGTATTGCATTAGGACTTCTCAAAAAGTGTGAATGTGTTTAGTTGCCTATGAAACCTTCTTCCAAAGATGAGGCAGTAAATGAAGACAATACTTTCAGTGTCATGTTATAATTTATATATCACTCTTTCAGACAATTTAAACTGCTAGCTGTTCATTTTCAGTGACATTTGATTTTAATAATGGTTATTTAAACTGTGCTGCTCTTAAGCAGCAACAGAAGTGATGTCTTAGTACTATAAGAGCACCCCAAACCTGTGTGAAGTGCTATGAAGCATGGCTGGAGCAGCATTCTCTGGAGAGACCCAGTTCTGAGCAGGGCCACTCTCCACTAATCACCCTGGAGCCATTTAAAACATCCACTTTAGGATGGAATACCAGTAACTCAAGATGTTTAACCAAAAATGACAAAAAATATAGTTTAATCTTCACAAAAAAGAGAAAGAATTAGTTGATAAACATTTTTTCTATGATCATGTACTTCCCAAAAGAGTTGAAACCTTGCCACCTTCTTTCCCTTTCCAGCTTTGGCTATTTTTCCTCTCTCCCTTTTGGAATGTGGGGTGTTTCTTTCTTTCTTTCTCTCTTTTAAACTTGAAGCCCTCCAGCCCACTTCCGGTGAACAGACAGCACAGACTTTTGCATGCCCACAGGTGCAATTCCATCACTGAATTTGTTCCATCAGGAGAAGCTCCAAGGGTAACATAGAAATGAAAACCTTCATCGTCTTTCCACTTATTTTTTCTTTCTTACATTTTCTGAAAGCCTCATCAGTTCGTTTTGATTTATATTTGGCAATGGTTACTAAACCTTTAAGGAAAAAACAGTTTGTATAGGAAGCAATCACACAGTTTATCAGCGTTTCATCTTGCAGGCGAGCAGAAGCATTGAGATGGCCGACAGTTACGGAATGTGGTGGGGTTGCAGTGGTGGGCCAAGGAACCAAAAGACCAATGAATACAGTGAGCAGATGGGATGGTGAATCTCCCACACAGGTCATGCGAGGCAACTAATCTTGTCAAAAAGCTTATTTGCAATTATTAAGACGATCTCTGTATTTGACTGCTAATTTCTCTAACAACATTCACCCTGCATTACCAAAATAGGGAGGCCAACATAAACACGCAACCTAAATCCGTATGTAATCCCCTAAATAATCACAATTTGCATTTCAGTCTTTTTAAGAGGTATTAATTCACTGGTTTGAGTGGATTAAGTCTTTGTTGGGTTGTAAAGTGTGGGCTGCTGTAGTTTGTTCTTTCTGACTACTTCCACAGCGTTGTGCAAGCAAAATGTCACAAGGATTCTTGATGCTTGCTTTTCCTGGTTGTTTGCTTGTGTTTAATGGAGTCTGATTCACTTATGATTTCTGACTTCAGTTTATTGGCTTTGCCAGGAAGACGAAAATGCAAGGCAAATTCATTCGAGCAGATGTGAATGTTTTTTAAAAGAAAATGACAGTCTTCATCTTTTGCCCCACTTACTGGTCCCAAACTATAGATTTCCAGAAAATCTATAGGGAACCCCAGGGAAATTAGAGTAAAATATTTATACCTGAGTTACAATAATTAGTTGATTTGGGGATAACTGGAAAGATATCCCTGCTATTTTTACTGTATAACCTGGGATATCCTTACTGTGACAACCATTTCATATTCAGCAAAAAAATGCAGTCTTAGCAGATGATGGAATATGCAGGCAGTGCCACATCTAAGTATTTTATGTTAATGTGCCACTGGACTGATTTTCTCTTTTTTACTAAAGACTTCAAGCATGATTTTTCATATAAATTTTGTATATAAAAAATAACGAAATTGCTTGAGTAGCTCTTCTGAAAAACTTTTTAAAATAAGTTGATGTTGTTGTTAACAACCTTCTCTGTTTTCCTATTTCTAATTTTGATATCGGAGGTGAAATGTTGAATCTTTAAATATTTTATTCTTGTCTTCATTAGCATCTGCTATGCAGTGATAGTGTGTCAGCTGTTTTAGAGAAAGGCTTGACCCATGTGGCCTTGCTTGAAAAACTTGTAAAGCCGATAGCCAAAATGAACAGCTGATGTGTGAACACAAGAAATAACATCAGACTTTAGGAGTCAGAAATTGGTAGCTTCCCTCTGTCTTTACTTTAAGGAGAAAAAAAAAGAATAGGTCTACTCTTACAGTTTCTAGACATTCTTTTAAGGATGGGTTTGAGGGAAAAAGAACATTGTAATTATTTATCATCAATGATTAATGCAAAATCTAGTTAAAATGGTCTGAGCCTTCACAAGATAAATTTTAAAGTTTACTGTTCCAGCTTAGGTCATATCATATTCATGTAACTGATACAACTGATCCCAGCAGACTATTTACTTTACCACCCTGAATAATCCACTTGCTTCCTGGTAGCATTGTTTTTCCTGTATCAAGAAAAAAAAAGCCCTCAAAATTAAAAAAGTAAAAGCTCTCTTGGATTTGACATATAATAATTACTTTTAATAATCAATGTAAATAATCACAGGTTTTGATCTACTTTGCATGACTGATGAGAGAATCAGACCAATTGCAGTTGCGCTTTAAAAGGCCAGTGGTTTCATTTTCGTAAGTAAAATGAAGGATTCCTAGGAAGCAGCTGTATTTCTTTATTTGTGAGAGTTACTGGGGAGGCACAAGAAACTATACAAATCTTGCAGGGTAAACCAGCCTGACGGATTGCTGGTGTAGAGTGCCCCTAATGTGGGATGTTCAGCTTTGCATCTCCCCTGCTCGTATGTTACCATGAGCTTGGTTTTATGCTTCATTATTAATCTGTAAACTGTCTGCAGAACAACGGGAGACGAATGTCCAGGCTGAAATGGGCGGGGGTAGTCATTGATCAAACTGCTCAAGACAGTTCCCATTGATTTTTTGAAGATATGCATCCCTACATGTCTGCAATAATATGGGAATAGGTTTTGGAATTAAAAAAAAATAAAAAAAAAACCTCATGTGTTTGGATTTTGCTTAGAAGGTAGAAGATTTTATAACATACGTGTGTATTGTGGTTTATTGGCTCCCTTGACATCAGTAAATTCTGGGGATTAGACTGTTAAGAGCTTTTTAATTGTGGGTTAATAAAAAAAAAAAAATAAACAGAATAGTGGCAATAGCTGTTGTAGGTGAATAATTTAGATGATTGTTTTTATGTTTCTGAAAAGAAGCTTTCAAAGACCAGCATTTTATTCTAATGGTGCAACTAGGCTGACTCAATGATTTGGATAAACAAGCTATGTAACTCGTCAACTTCTATGTCTATGAAGATTTGTACATTATATGGCAAGACTGAGGCACAAATAGGTGTGGTTTCCTCCTGACAATATGTTCTCTTCATCAGGGAAAAGAATCTCCAAAATTTAAGAATTTTGCTGGGAATTATTGTTACCTAAAGAAAAAAAAAAAAAAAAGCAAAGGAATTAAAATATGGAGCCTGCACGATTTAGCTGGAAAACTCTGAGGGGAAATCATTTCTTTCTTGTCCTGCTGCATTCCATCTCCAGGAATTATATTGAGCTTTCTAACAGGATATTGGCTGAAACATGGAAATATAAATGAAAAAAATACAAGGAACTAAAAGGTCTTATGCAATGACTTAAAAGTGTATTGACTTTGGCTTAAAAGATGTTCGTGTTGGTTTCGGTAGAGAGAAATTTATATACACACACAAACACATATATACATAATTTGATGAATTATTGAGAATTAGCATAGGAGATTAATTTTGGTGAAAAAAACCAACATTGAATGAGATTAAATAATGTTGTGATACTGTTCATTTCTTTCTCTTGACAATTTCTAAGTGGGGATTTAATACAAAGCTGGAACAGGAAAAGCTAAATATTTCTCATCAAACTTTTGTAACTTGCCTTGTTATCTGCTTCACTTTCAAATTCTGAGGAATGAAGAATGTTAATTCCTGGCACAGATGGTAACTGGTGCCTTTGCAAATTTCCTCCAGTCCACTCCAGATCAAACATAAACAAATTATGCATTCTTGTTTATGCATTTTCACCATTTCTACCATCTGAAACAAAGTTAATTTAGGTAGAAGAGTATGGAAAGCTATGTAAGAATTTACTAGCATGGAAGAAAATTTGCATCTAAGGAGTATTTGTTATGAATCATATAAACAATAGTGAGGAATACTGAATGTGTTGACATTATGATGCCATCTTCCATTTCTTCCTTTTCAACAGCTCTGTTGATTGAAAATTTACTGGAAATAAAGATTTCAGCTTTGCCTTGCAGCATTGATCTGAAACAGAGTTGAAACAGTTATTAAAACATACAGTCTTCTGAGCCAAAGAAATAATCAAAATTCCAATTAATGCTGCTGCAGCATTACACTATTGTCATAGTAACAGTGGCATGAAAGTTTACATCAAAAGCCTTGTTAGGAAGTGCCAGTCTAAAAGCAATCAAATCCCTGGGAAAACATTCAGAAGTTCAAAAGGAACTAATGAAAGAGCCCTTTAGGTTGTACTTTCACTGACAGTTATTCTTAGTTAATAGAAGCAACCAACCAGGGTCTTCTGTTACAAGGAATCTCTGCAGTTGAAACAAATGTATTAGAGCAATACTGCTAAGATTAACAGAAACAGAGAGGCACAGTGCAGCAACAGCAAAGCACAAATTTGTGCTTGTAAAAAATAAATACACAAACCAGTAACATTAGGAAGATTCTGGAAAAGACTGAAAAAATGGCTAGGTAATGAATTTAGAACACATAGAGGAAAGGATTTCCAGGCTCTTGGAGACTGACCGTTTTAAATGCTTAGGTGAATGATCCTTATCTTGTGACCTGTGCATAGTATGTTGCCTGAAAGACTGATCTATCTTGAGGGCACAAAGGGACGAAAAATAACAACAAAAAATAAAACAAACCAGGTAAGCATATTCTGATGTTGGTCAGTGTGCTGGCTTTTATGTAATTTCTATCTTAAAGTTAAGGAATGTATACTAAATACTTTTTCCTATTGTATGTTTTGTAGTGGGTTTTGGTGGGGAAGTAGATTGTTGTTGATATTAGTTTGAAAGCAGCTGAAATCCCACAAGTAAAGCCATTCTTTTCACAGCATTCCAGGAAAAGATAGGGGTTTTGTCATAAAGATGGATATTCTCATGAGAGGAGTTCTGCTTGTATGAACGGAAGAAAAAAACCCACACAGGATCAGAAAGTCATTCCAATATCTCCTAAGCTCACTAGGCTGCCAGATTCAAACTGAGATACAAGTCTTGATTTGCAATCTAACAGAAAACTTAGTCCTCATTTTGAATCAAATTTAGACTCAGTGGTCAAATTTTGCAAGCTTGGATAACTAAAATCAAGTGAATGTGACACACTGAAGTAATCATCAGTCACATCCCCAATATGTGCAATGCAGTCCTGTCAAAACAAAAGCGGGAAAAAAAAAGAATAACAGATGTGAAATAGCATCTAAAAGCAGAAAAGAGATGAGAAGTTAGTCTTGGGAGGAACAGGAGGAGGGATGTGAGGGCTAAGAGATTCGTGCATATTCAGGTAATGTTCTTTTGATCTTCTCTCACTCCTGTATTTCACGTTCATCATTAATGCCTGCACAGAGGGGAGGAAGGACGGAAAATCAGGTAATTAGTTACACATGTACTTTGATCAGTATTGCATTTTTCTTTTTCAAGTTGTTTGCCAAAGTGCTAACAGACGAGAAGAAGGGTTTAATTTATGGCAATTGCTCAATCAAGCACATTCTCAGGAATATTTCCATAATCTCTAAATTTAATCCTGTATTTCTCTAGTGATTACTTAAAGGTGATTTGGGTTTGATTTTATTTCCACATCATCAAAGTTTTCTTCCTGGTACAATTTCTGTATTTCCATGTCCTCAATCTCAAGACACCGTACACAGGTATTTAGCACAATTTTGCAGATAATGAGGACAAAGTCTGGAGAGATAAATAAATGGTGAGTCACTTGAAAAGTTAGAATTAGATTCAGAAATCTCCTGGTTAGTGCTCAGATATTGACCTTCCACAGAGGGGAAAAACTTCCCCTGCTCTTTCCTGCTGGTAGTAGTTGGTGCTATACATGATCCCTTGTGAAGTGACATAGTGCCTGTCATGCAGATAGGGTCCCCATCACCATCTTCATCTTATCATATCCTCCCTTTACCATTCAACATAAGAGAGAGAGAAAAGAAAAGAGTGGGAAAATAGTTCTGTAAAAGAGGCAGGGTCTTTTATCTCAAATATTCTGCTGGAGTCAGCCATTTTTGGTGTTGACATTGAAATAGAGATATTATCTAAGGAGGGGCTTGGCTGTACCTATTTATTCAGTTCCCGTCTGGAAGGAGAAGGGGAGTGATACACCATCAAATCCCACGAGTGTGCGTAGCTCTGTTTTTGTCCTTCCCTAACGCTGCAGACAGGGAGCTGATCAGCTTGTGAGATAACGCATGGACCGTTTCCCTTTGCATCCTGGCTGGGGAAAGAGATTGAAAGCGGGGTTGTGTGTTAACTGTGACAATTCTCTATAGGAACTTTTACTGGAACTTTAAAAATGTGTCCTGTAATAGCTTTAGACAGCAGTCAGCATGGTTCTGGCTTTATGATCCTTTTCCTCTCCATCACAGAGTCCCAGGACACCTGTCCATAGAGCTCCCCACATCAACTATAACTAATGAGGTTGTGGAGCACAACAGAACAGCATAGGTCACTCACTACCAACAGTATGACAAGTGTTGGTTCTGTATAAATTACCTTGTAGACATGTTTTGTAGAATATTTCATTATTTTGCGTGGCAGCTTCAATAGCACCAGTATGGGACACATCTCCCATTAGTAGAGTACAATATATTTTCTTGTCAGTTAATCTTGAAAGCTGGCTACCGTTCCTCGAAAAGGCTGGATCTTTCATTTCCTTCTAATAAATACTTCACACTAAATGCATTATTGCCAGAGAGATGTCAGTAATCGAATGATTATCATCACATTTTCCTTGTGGCCTATGACAAAAATATTTTCTGTAGTGGATGCAAAAGGAAAGTAAGAGAGGTGATGGAAGTAAAATAAGGAAAGGAGATCAAATCAAGTGTTTGACAAATAGCCCCTTGAACAGCCAGATTTGAAAGCAAAGACTGAAAGCAAACAGAGAGTATGTTTCAGTGGCAAAAAAAGCCCTGTCTGAAGACTAGAAGTATGCAAAATACTAATATCTACTTGAATATTTTGTGATTCTTCTATGGATTTTATAACCTATCTGTGTGTGTAAAGTGTGAGTATTTAATCCTGGCATACTTATGCACTTTAAAAGACAGTTATTGGAGACCTGGCTCTGCTAAATTGTTGCTATGAATTTTTTGGTAACATAAATGTGTAGGCCAGAGCAACGATCCACTATTTCTTTTGCATCATTATCTTTTGCAGCTCCTTACAAGGAATTATCCATTTTAGACATGTTGCATATGTTTCAGTTTCATATTACACACAGAAAAAATGCACTGCAGCAGCTTGCATTATATTTATTCCAAGCAATTATGTGCAGCTGCCGTATGAGTACTGAGAATACAGACTCAACAAAAATTAAAGAAAATGAAGGAAAATAAAAAGGACTCCTACAAAAATGATTGTGAGGAGGTGGTGAGTGGAGAAGCTTAGGGTGTTTGTTTGCTTTTTGCTTAAAACTTTTTGAAGATCAGAGATTCATATAGGTTTCTAAAGGAACGTGTCCGCAGGTCATTTACTCTCAAAAGAAAGATTTCAGCTGGTGACTTCTTATTGACTGAGTCTTGTTCTTCCACTTACCCTCTAGGAAGGAGCAGGTTCGCAGCCTTCTCAACTTCAAACTCTTGAAGGCTCCAGTGAGCCAGCTCTCCCTCAATTATGGCAAAGTGACAAAAGTAACGAATTTAATCCTTTCACAGGCTGAGCCTTGTGCCTTCCAGATCTCTAGCATGCCCATCCATCTCAGTGCATAGCCCCATTCCTTCCAGTTAATGCGTGGAATTAACCCCGGTGGTTCAGAGGGAGGATGGTGCCATGTTTGGGTCTCAACTCTTCAACAAGCTGAGAAAATCACTTAGCCTTTCTATGTCTCTTTGACCCTGATGGTGGAGATAAAATCTATCATTACTTCTACACTTTTTCTTGCCCATATCATGTTTATATAGGTTTTTAGGCTGAGCTTCTTATCAGTGATAAAACGGTATTTTGTAAATGGGGCCAATTCCAGTGTCAGAGGTCCTCAGTGGACTGTTGCACAGATACTAATGAGAAAGTGAGGTGAACAGGGATATTTGGCACATAAGGGCCTCAGAAATTCAGAAGCTGCTTAACTGGAGAGTTTTTAGGTATTTCTTGAGCCCTTAAAGCCCACTGAAAGATTTGAGGAAAATAAAATTGAAAATTCAATCTGGTCTAACATATCTGCCTGTCTATCTGTGTGTTGGTTTTGCACTGCCATCATATCACAGTATCTGAACAGTTTTCACAAAACAAATCAATAACAGTGGTGTTATCTTTCCCTGCCCGAGCTGGCTTTTCTCCTTTTCACTCCTTCTTGTAGACTGTCTCTGAGTTTGTCACCTCCATGCTGTGAACACCGACACTGTCTGTTAACTGGCTCGGCTGAGGAAGCGAAGCCATTTCACTTGAAATCAAGAGGCCCAGCAAGTGTGATTTATCCTTTTTATCGCCACCACCGTGTACCCTGCTGAGATGCAAAAGTCTGACTTCCCCACGCACGTGGCATTTGGTGGATGGGAAATCTCTTTCGGCTGGGGCAGGATGTCTGCGTCCTACCAGGGAAAACATGTCCTCGCCTCCTTGGGAAGAGGACAACCAACCAACGTCTACATCTGGGCTTTGCACCACCCAGGGAAGGGGTTTATCTGCTCAGTTTGACTTCAGTCACCTGTTGAGCCTAAGCAGTCTGAAGTTCTTGTGGTTCTTTTTCTCTTTTTTTCCTTTCTCTCTCTCTCCCTTTT
>VYZM01008164.1:44659-71419 GCA_013398915.1 Dromas ardeola | reverse complement strand
TTTTTTTTTTTTTTTCTCCAGGTTCTCCTGACTTTTGCATTCAGTCTGTGTGCAATGAGGGCGGTTGTGTGAGTTGCTCAGAGAATAATTATCCTTGCTGAGACCTGAGGAGGCAATTCATCATGTCAGACTAACAATGGCTACAGATAGCACAAGGAAGCCCACATAACTAAGCATTGAAAACTAAGCACAGAGTGCACTGAATTTCCCTGGTGAATACAGAATTTTGGGTCATTATCTCACATTTTTGCTGAATATCAGTGGACGTATTTTGAAGCTAACAGATATATCACTTTGGCTTTATTTCCATCTGCCAGGCAAACAGAGGATTTATGGCTATTTCAGAGAGCCCACCAAGCAATGCTGTGAATAATATCAAATAGCCTTTTTGCTAAATTCTGCTTGCTTTGGGGGTATGTGTAATTATCTCTTCTGATATATTACATATTGAATTGTATTTATTTTTATTGTGATGTGTAATGGTATGTTCCCGTTCCGTTTATTGGCATCTTGCAGATAGATGGGAATTTTGTATAAATCTGTTGTTTGTTCCAGAGGAAGGCTGCAGTCTTCTCTGAGTGTGTGGGCTTGGGCAAATAAACGTTGTTTAGAGCTCTTGTAGTGATGGCCTCTTTCCTTCTTTCAGTCCTGGTGTACAGCAGGAATACCCACACCAGCAACATACCTACTCTTGTGTGTTTCACGGCCCCAATTTCAAAGTCTGTTGAACTTTTCTATAAGCTGAGAGCACTTTGTTAAGGACTACGTGGAAAATAGGTTTGAATTAGTTCAGTATAACTGATAGCACTGGAAAGAAGGTAAGCCAAGCCCTGCCATACGTCTCCTTTTTTAAAGGCATCTAGGATATATATACAAACGTATTCAGAGTTGTTTGTGAGTGTATGTGCGTTTTTATTCTTTTTTTTGTTTTTTTACCAAAGCTTTTATGATTCTGTGGACAAAAGCAGATTTTAAAGATGTTTTCAGCCAGATTTTCTGGAACTAAATTCTCCTTTGTAAAGCAAGGATGGGTAAATCAACTTGGAAATATGAAAAGCTAAACTGTTATGAAGTAAATTATACTCTTTTTAAAATTTGACTTTAATATAAAAAGGAATTTTGAAATTTAAAAAACATAATGAAAAAAAATTGTAATTTTCTGATTATTAATTTAAGATTTGACCTTTGAAATAAAGCTTTTAACTCACAAGAATCTTGTTTCAAATGTCCTCATAAGCTACTGGTAGAAGTCAGGCCTTTTCTGCTTGTCTTTTTGCAGGATAATTTTCCCCTCATTTACAGGAGGGAGACGGAAAAAGAAAAGAAAATTTTTCAAAACCTTAGTGTGAAAAAATTTAAGACACAGATTTCGAACAAAACTTTTTTTTTTTTTTTTTCTCAAATGAAAACTATATAAATGCAGTGGGAAATAAAGCCATTCTCAAAACATCAGTAATAATAGCCCAAAGTAGGGGAAAGCTAAAATACAAAGAGGATTTAAGATTGAAAAAATAATACCTGTGCACTCGGGATGGTCTGCATGTGAATGAGAACTGTGCCAGAGCAATATCCTTGGAAAAGTGTAATGATAGGAAAGGAAATTTCTCTAACCATCCTCTGTGTGCATCAGTATCCACTTGGGTGAATCACCATCTCCTCTCCTTGCTGCCTCACACAGGGTGCTGACTAGGCTGTAAGTCACTGTAAATCACTAAAACACAGAGGAAAAAGAGAGTGATGCCTCAGATAGGAACCTCCAAAGCAGAGCTTTGTATGTTGCACCTTGTTTTAAGACTGTACCTAACACTGCTGTCAGCCTGCCTAGGGTTTCTATTATCACCTACAGGGCTTGTCAGGTCAAGACATCATTGCGCCAAGGAGCAGACAGTGTGACAGCCTCTGTTTTGGCTTGGTTAACGTGGGACCCTTCAAAACTCTGCAATTTTCCAAAACTTGGTGTGCAGATTCACACAGTTTAACAGCTCCTTTTCTTCTTGCTGAACTGAGAGGCTTCTGTGCTGGCTCTTCAGAAATAATTTATCTGGAATTCACACTGGTTTTCATATTTTGCAATACTTTTTTATTCTATCACTTGGGGAGTTTGAGAGATTGGACTATGAGCCTTCATAAAATAAAATCAGACCCAGTCAAATACTGGAACCCTTTTTCTTTAGAAATTTAGAAAACACACAAAAAGTTAAATCTCCTTACAATAGTCTTATTGGAACACAACAGGTGACAGATTCCTCATGAAATCCTACAACTAGAAAATGGAAGCTGTGGTAATATTCCCTGGCAAGATGTTAAAATCTGTCAAGGCTGGACTAATTACAGGACTAATGAAGAACTGGGCCTTCTGGAGAGCTGCAAGCCTCAGAACCATGCATACCTTGCCCTGTGGCTCCTGACTTCCAGGCCACCATGGAGTTACTGATGGGCCAAGAAGGGCCAAGAAAAAGCCATCTGACTCCAGATACTCTTGCACAGCAAGCCACAAATTGTCCCAGAACTTTTTAATTTTTGCCAAAATTATTTCTGCTGGAATAAAAAATGCTTCTTTTTATGCAACAGGATTGGAAATGGAAAACAAGTAGACAGTCTCAGTCATAGGTTAGGATGTAGGGAAACGCATGTACCGCATACTATCAGTAACTTCTATGAATGGACAATCTTTGGTCAGTGAAGGAGCATCTCTGAAATATGTCAAACACATTTGGGATTTTGTTTGGCAGTGAGAAGGAAGTGAAAAAATGTATACAACTTGGTACTAACGTGGAACGAAATTTTAAGAAAATGACATTTTTAAAATAAAATAGACTACATGGCTGTAAAACTTCAACAACCCTCTCCATTCTGTGAGTTCTGAAATTGCCAGCACAGTGTGAAAAGCATGGTGATTTATGTGATGTTTCTACTTAGTTGTAATGCAGAAAATGCAGCTTCAATCTTTCTTTGCTGTTTTCAGACCCCCAGTTTAGACAAGTTAATGATTGGTTGTAATTCTGATATGAACTGTTAAGAATCACCACGCTTTCAAAATTCACAAGGCTGGGTTACATTTTCATTTTCCCCCAGCAGAGGGTAATTTTTGAAAGTCAGGATGATGCCCAAATAGCATATTAAAACCAGAAATGAAGCACTTGTTTCTCAAGTCACGCTCCAAAGTCCTAGTTACAGATTAATCCCTATGAATGTCCCATATAGGAATCATAGAACAACTTGGGTTCAAAAGACCTTTAAAGGTCATTTTGTCCAGCCTCCCCTGCAATGAGCAGGGACGTCTTCAACTGGATCAGGTTGCTCAGAGGCACAGTCTAACCTCACCTGGAATGTTTCCAGGGATGGGGCATCTACCACCTCTCTGGGCAACCTGAGAGAGTGTTTCACCACTCTCAGCATAAAAAATTTCTTCCTTATATTCAGCCCGACTCTTCCCTCTTTTAGTTTATAGCCATTACCCTTTGTCCTACTGACACAGGCCCTGCTAAAATGTCTGTCCCCATCTTTCTTGTAAGCCCCCTTTAAGTACTGAAAAGCCACAATAAGGTCTCCTCGGAGCCTTTGCTTCTCCAGGCGGAACAACCCCAGCGCTCTCAGCCTGTCTTCATAGGAGAGGTGCTCCAGCCCTCTGATCACCTTCTGGACTCGATCCTTCCTCTGGACTCGATCCAACAGATCCATGTTCTTCTTATCTTGGGGGCTCCAGAGTCCTGGATGCAGCACTCCAGGTGGGGTCTCACCGGAGTGCACAGAGGGGCAGAATCACCTCCCTCACCCTGCTGGACACGTTTCTTTTGATGCAGCCCAGCCTGCGGTTGTCTTTCTGGGCTGTGTGTGCACATTGCCGGCTCATGTCCAGTGTTTCATCCACCGGTACCCCTGAGTCCATCTCAGCAGGTCTGCTCTCAGTTCCTTCATCGCCCAGCCTGTATTGATACCGGGGGTTGCCCTGACCCACTTGCAGGACCTCATGAGGTTCACACGGTCCCACTTCTTGACCTTCTCCAGGTCCCTCTGGATGGCATCCTGTCCCTGAGGTGTGTCAACTGCACCACCCAGCTTGGAGTCAGTGGCACACTTGCTGAGGGTGCACTCAATCCCAATGTTTATGTCATTGATGGAGACATTGAACAGCACTGGTCTCTATATGGACCCTTGAGGGACACCACTTGTCACTGTTCTCCATAAATATAAGCTGGCTTTTTTGATGCATAAGCTATTTTATTTTATTTGAGAATTTCTTATGTTCAGAGAGAACTCCTCCCTTCCCAGCCCAGGGAATTACAGGAATTTCTCCCACGGTCATTCGTAGGCATGATGAATTTTTTGACTCAATGTATTAAGGATTTGCTGCTAGACTGCTAGAATAATACAGGTTACCAAGATGCTCTGGAAGAGTTTATGGTTTTGAGAATATTATATTAACATTTTCACTTCGGTGAAGATGACCCCGATTCTAGGATAAAGAAACAAAACTCCTCTGAAGAACAGGCTTTTTATCCTGTGCTTTCATCTACATCTATGTCACAACTCAACTAGCTTTCAGGATACAGAAGTTGACTTGAAACACATAGAGGTTATAAGAGGTTTTGAGCTCTGCTGAAATGAGACTTCATTGCTGAAGATCAGGCTATTCAAGTGTGTTGCACCAACAGTCGTGGTCAGAGACCTAACACTTCACTTAGGACAAAAATCATCCAAGTCTGTTGTCTTTAGTGCAGTTGTCTCCTGTTCACGCTTTATTCACTTTAAAGTCCTTCAAGCAGGGAACATTGGTCTATTTTTCACAGTCCAGGAGTGACATTCATTATGAACAGTTCTTATCCCTGTCCTGTCCCCACCACCTCTCCTACATGCTATGGATACCACTCTGTTCTAAATACTGAAGACTGATGCCATAGGTGATATTCACTCAAAACCACTTTTGATATAAATAAGCAAATAAAGCGTGATTATTCCTGTTTTACAGCTGGGGAAATTGGGAAAGCAAGAAGTTCAGGGGCTTGTCTGAAGTTGCAGAAGTAGCAGCAGTGAAGAGAGAAATGTCAGACTCATAAACCCAAGTCTTACTTACCAGGCAGTCCTTCCTCAAGATTGTAGGAGTCACATTTAATTGATGAGCTGATTTAGGATGAAGCAGAGTTTGCCATCAATTACAGAGCAACATTATTGTGTCTAACTTTGCTAAGCCCCAGCATGAACCAAAGGTCCAGCAGGGCCAAAAGGGCCCCAGTCAATTCTGCTAACTGCGTAATTCTTAAACAGAGCTGAATTCTCCTAAACTGTATTTATGCTAAATTTCATGGCACCTGATGACCTCAATTAAAACCTTTCAGAGAAAATCAGAGGTGCCAGCAAGGTCCTGCAAGATGAATGTCTATGGCTTTCTCCTGTTAACTGCTGATATAAACCTGGCAATTTTAAAGAAGATTTTATAGTGATGCTGCTGCTGTTTTTATCGAAGGTATCAGAATGCCAGTAGTGATAATGTCTCACTGAATGAGCTGCTTGTTTTCTCTGGTCCCTTTACCAAAGCACATAATAGACATCATTAGCATCTAGATAAATCTCCTTTTATGGTACATTTGGTCGCAGAGAAGAATAAAGTTGTGTTTTCCTAAAGCTCCCAGCATTATTTCTACTATGAACACAGAGAAAGGGCACAAACTTTTGCAACTTTACTGGTTTTTATTGGACAAGCCAGTAATTACCCAGAAGAATTTCTTAAGAATGGACCTAGCTTGACAAACAAGATGAAAGCTGGCATGACATTGGCTTTAAAACACCTACATAACATAACTTGTAGGGTACAGAGAACTGTACAGTTCATATTCCAGGTTCAAGCATAAGCACCAAACCCCACATGTAATTCTCATACAACTGTTCCTGAATATCACCTGCTTGAAAAGATAAAAACATGCATCTGCTTTTCTTCTGGTGACTTAGTTTTCAGCTTAAACTTTTCTAATGAATAAGTATTTGAGCCCTGCCGAGGAGTTTAGAAATATCCTTTTTAAAATTTGAAATGGAAATCACACCAAAATGACCATAGAAGTGTTTATTTCATTTGCTTCAAATTCAAGTCAAGACTCCTTGAAGGTTCTAAAAATGTTTTCTTGATTTTAATTGCAAAGAATTATATTTGAACATTTCTTGATGCTTGTGATAAGCAAAAGCTTATTAAAATATCTACCATGGCAGGAATATTTTCAGCAATGATGGAATTAAAAGATGCAATTCTGAGGAGAATATGTTTTTAGTTGCATGTCTGTTGTATATATTTAGGACTTGAAAATTAATTGTTTAATTATGAGGAATTTTACGCATATTTTTAACTGCACTGACCCACAACATAAATATATTTTGGTTGAACATAGGATTTGCTTGAACAATTTTAAATCCCCACAATCACAAGTATGCAGCAACTTCAGTATCAAATTGTTCATTTAATGTTAATCACAGCCATTGTAACGTGGAGCCAGCCGGCTCTAAGGGACGTGACCTTATCACAGGGGACAGATGGCAAAAAATTTTCAAGCCGTATTAAACCTTTTTCTTCAACACTTTTTTGTTCTTAACATATTTATTGCTGACACCATATATCAGTGTTATAGCTTCTGTTCAGGTGAATACGATCAGTTGTCAGTAATAGGTTCAGCTCTGGGAACCTTTCAGCCATTGCTTTTTGAACTGTTTCTGTAAACCCACCGTCTGGAAGAAACAAGGAAAAAAAACAAGAAAGGGAGGGAGAGAGGCTTTTGGAAACCCTTCAGCTTGGCTTAATTCCCATGCATACAGGAGAATAAATTAATGCAGACACCGTGTTTTTCTGGCTCGGATGTCATATTTTCTCATGATTGGAAAGATCAGTGGCAGCACAGGATACGTGGAAGAGAGAGGGGGAAGCAGATAATGCGAGAGGAAAAATATATTTGAAAATGTTAAACTCAGCTCTAGCAGTATCTGTTAAATGTCTCCTGCATTTGCAAGAGAGCTATGTTTCCCCGCATTAGCGCCGAGCCTCCACTGCTCCGCTGATGTCTGTCATCCTAGTGAAAGAGTCGAATATGGTTTGAACACACACTAGGAAACATGCTTTAATAAATGCATTTGCAATTGTATTGTATGACTGTATGAATGCTCTGCGTAACTGTGTAAGCTACGAATGTATTTTATGCATGTCACAACTTCTATTCCCTTGCTTTTCCCACATTTTTACTCTGTTCTTGAAGAAAATAATATGGATACCTTTCTCACTGTATTTTTGGGGTGAAGAATTATCCCTACCCGGTTCAAATTCAGCAAGTCCGGGAAGGGCTTTCTAGGTCCAATAGCACTTTTGTCTTCTACAGCCTGTGTCCTCATGATATGACTAAAGATTTTTAAAGGGACTTTGTGTTTTCTTGGTGCCAAAACCAAGCTCAGCGACAAGTAATCTTATTTCCTATTTGGTAAATACCTTGGCCGAGGTGACCTGATATACATGGGACATATGCTCTGCATGAGAAATGTGAGTATCAGTAGGAAAAATAAGAACATCCCACCCAGAGAATCATCACTCAGGGGTTTTAAGAGCAGATTTACTGGGACGAGGATGGAAGGAGGTGCGAGAATTACCCCTCTCAGCAGTGAGGAGCACTCATCCCTGATAGGTAGCATCCCTGCAAATTTGCCCGCTTGCAGATGCATCAAACTGTGAGAGCACAGCACGTGTTCTGGGCTGAGAGGCTCCCAGTAATTAAGTTGTATGTTCAATTAAACCTAATGCCCTAATAACTTTGAAAAATGCAAAGGGCCCATGGAAGTAGGAAGGAACAAAATCCTCAGGCTCCCTTTACTGGCCAATAAACCTACTATAAATGTCCATGACTGGAGGCCTAGATCTTTATATATAGCTGCAAAGGAGCATTTCTATTAGCTTTAGGGGTGACAAGCTGGTTTCTGTTGGTTTCAGATTCGATCGTGAAAACTCTAGTGCCCCTGCACCACTTGGGAAAGGAAGTGAAGGGCAGTTGTTACATTTCAGGAATCAGGGATGAACTTTTAATCTTAATTTTAAGCATTTTCTAGTTCCTTAAGGCCTTTCAAAAATAGACAGGGAAAAAGTTAAAATAATAGTAAAAACTATGCCAGTATGCTCTACTGTTTAGAAAGCATTGCTCTAGCTCTCTCACTGAGGGTTTGTGAAGAATTCACCAGGCTGAGTCTGTAAAGCAGGTGAGATTTTCTCACTTAACTTTAGTCCTCTAAAAATTAAGAAAAATGACAGTGTGGCTGACTACAGGGAGAACCGAAGTACCCATTTCAGAATAAAAACTTAATAATTAGTCGGATGAACGTACTGAATATATTAGCTGTAAAGAGATGCTTACCTAAAGAACTTAAATCAATTTAAGATGTTTATGTTTAGCAGAGTTGAACCACATCCACAGAGATGTACAAGGTCTTCTTATATTTCTGGCAATTAGCTCCATCTCCTTCCTTGACTGCCCCAAATCCTGTGCTTATGCAGCTCATCACAAAGTGACCCACCAAGCAACAATAGTTCTGGTGATGTAGGGGTACCAAAGCAGATATTTTCATTACTTTTTGTTTTCTCATGCTCTACCTCGTCTCTTTCTTTTCTCTGTGTGTGTCTCCTGTGTTAGGTTTAGAAGGCAAATTGTAAGGAGCAGGGCCTGTCCTTTTATTGTACTAGCAAAGACTTACTGGGAAATCTGAGCCTGCATTTGAGTAAAGACTCCACTACCCTGCTGTATTTATTACTGCTGCTGTTTGTTTGTTTGTTTGTTTTCCTCAGACAAGTCATCTTTGGGTATGGAAAACAGGAATCATTCATCATCCCCGATAAAACACAGCAAGTGAATGAAAATAACATACAGACAGCAAAGCAAACCCAGAGCCTTTTCAGAGAGGGTTTCTTTTAGATGAGAAATCAGTGACCTGGGACATGGAGGACTGGGGTGGGGGTGAGGGGAGGAGGAGACTGATTTCTCATAGCAGGCTTTGGGATGTGGTGTGACAGTTATTAGCCAGAAAACACAGCTGAATGCAAAGTGGCAAGGCAGACTTCGGAAGTGCGGTGCTGCTGAACCAAAACTGAAGGAAAAGGTGCTGGTGACTGAACTGGAAAGATGAGATGTGTACTTGGCTGGAATCAATAACAAAGCACGCTGCATTCGGTTTGGCAGCAGACACCAAGAGATCATCAAAAACAACATATTCTCATGTAGCAGAAGGCAGTACAGTAACTATGTGATTGCTGAGCAGAATATGTAAAACCGCATAAAAACTTTCTTATTGTACCTAGGTCAGCAGGAGACAGAGATCCTCACTGGACTTGCAGGAAGACTGGAGACTGATAGAGTCATCTTGGCTTACATAGAGAGAGCATGTGGCAAATGGGAATTTCACAGAGAAGCATTTTCTCTCTTTTTTTTTTTCTTTTTAAGGAGATTTTGACAGCTAAGTGCAAACTATTCTGAAAAATGTCAACTGTCCAAATAATAGTTTTTATAAAAAATAAACCCAATAGGAGTCTACAGAAATTATAGAATGAAACTTTTACAGTAGATTTTATACCAAGAAATAATTTCAAACATGTATATCCCCAGTCAGGATCTCATGGTTAAAATTGTAAGTGGATTAAAATCTTCCTGGCCTCTTTTAAATCAGCAGAATCATCTATTATAATTTAAAAGTCCTAAATGTTGTCACAGGGCCATCCACAACTTCTATATCATGTCTTAGACTATGGCTAAGGTTAGAAAGCAGTTTTTCTTCCCCCAATTTTTTTATGATTTCATAGAAGGAAGCAAAATAGAAAATGTAAATGGAAAAATTCATTTTCCCTTGATAAAACTTGTTCTTAACCAGATTTACTTTGGCTTTGGTAATTTTTATTGGCTTTGGTAAACATGAACAAATGGTTGCTAACCATTAGCGTTGAAAAAGGCCAAAAAGATTCAAGGATCCAGACCCAAGACCAGCTTGATTTTTGGAGGCCCGTTTGTTACTAATTAACCCGACTTTGACCCTAGCCACAGAGAGACGAAAGCTGAATATTAGCATATACATTTATATGCCATATAAATAAATATGCACAATTCACTCACTCAATGCACAGCGCCAGGAATTCCTTACCGAATGCACTGACCTGCCAATACAGAATAGCACTAATTACAAAGTGGTGACTGTCTGTGATTTCATGACATGATTAATGAGCTTGATTTTCCACTGTGTGATTATTGATTGAAACTGTGTCCAGTAATTTTGTATGGATTTAGTACTCCAGCTACTCAAACTTAGACAAAGATACATGTAAGATATGGAAAAACTCTTTGCACATTGAAGTCAATGGCTTGCTGTTTAGCTCACATAAAAGAAATCACGTGGCTGATATTGAGCACTGAAGAGCGTTTGTTGCAATAAAGTAGCCTGCAAGAGCCACCGGCTTCTGAATGCTTCCAAAGGATAAGAAAGATCCTTCAAATCCTTCAAACCTGCTATAAAGTTACTGAAGATTTACAGGATATGTTTTTAATCTTTTGCAAAACAAGGGTCTGCAATAGAGATGAAATTGGATCGGACCAGCAGTTGGCTCCGTCAGGCATATAAGCTGAATTAAAAAAGAGAAAAAGAAAAATTTGTTATAAGTTAAGCCAGATGGTTGGCAATCAAGACTTATGTCAGAGTGGAAGTATATGGTTGGTTTGTCCACGCATTTTTTGATTTATTTAGTAAAATTGACTGTGGAATAAAGAAAAGTGAGAAATGGTGAAATGAAAACACACATTTTATAAATATATATAGAAAACGGAGCGTACCAGAGGAGATAGTTCAGCTTGTGCTGGCACCACATACAGCCCAGAGGAAGACATGCTGCAAATTGTCAAGAAAAATGTGTTAAAAAATAGATATGCAGCTGACTTTAAAAAAAAAAAATCATATCAATGCCTCAAAAAGACAAAGAAACCATGCCAGTGAGATTTCTACAGGAAGAGAGAAGCTGAAAAAGAGGTGGCAAAGAGATAAAAGATGCTGCAGATGTTGTAAACAGTGAACTGGGTAGAAAGAGACAAGAGAGGGGAATCAGAGAATTGAAATGAATAAAAAATGTAGGTGCAGAGGAAAGAAACATTAGGAAAGCATTGTGTTCTGTGTGTCATTAGGAGTTTGATCAGCTCTCAGGAAACGAGTTCACTTTGATGCAGCCCACACCACCACTTGTATAATGGGTAAAAGAAGTAAGAAAAAAAAAGAGATAGATGTTCAATCAGCAAGAACTATATAAAGGGTACCGCATTTGAGGTGATGGTAAATGGAGAGGAGGTGTCTGAGTTGTAAAAAGGAGGATGTTTAAAAAGAGAATCAGCAGCCACATTTTGCTAGTCAACAAAGAGTGGTTCAAGGCCCAAGGGAGACATTTCAGACTGGACACAGATAGAAACCTTCTCATTTCCTAGCAAGAGTAAAACACTGAATAGTAGAAAAGGTGAGTAATGCACATTGCAGAGTCTCTGGGAGGGATGTGATAGAATAAATAACAGGAACAACTGAGTACAGGATACCAGAACATGGCAGTGATGCTGATCACATCCTTGCAAAACCCATGCCTGTATAGAACTGCACTTCCATAATGGTACAAAGCCAGCATGAAAGGGAGAGGAAAATGGTCTTTTTATGACAGTCACTCTCTCACATGGGGGATCCTAACAAGCAAAAAGCTGGAGTGACTAGTATCTACACTACCACCCAGCAGCTGAAAAGAGTGCTTTGGAAAAATAAAAAAAAGAAAGATACATAAAAGAAGTTGCCATAGTCAAATGCTCCTCAGCTCTCTCGAGCTGATATGTAGCACTTTGATCTGGACTCTAGCAAAGCACCCAGCAGCATTAATCTACTTCTGATAGCTTCTCCCTTTAAGTGTGGAACAAAATGAGACATCCTGGTAGGTAGTGGTTGTACTTTTCCCCTTCTATTATATATAGTTTCATGACCACCTTAATAAAACTATCCCCTGCATTTAACATTGCACTAACACAATCTCCCTACCAAAAGGTCACCACGTTTATCTTAGTTGCAATTACAGCTATAAAAATCCATACAAAATATGTATTTGCAAATCAAATGTTTCAACTCAACAGTTATACTTAGCACAAGGACCAAATCTTGACTTGTGAAATAATGTAGAGTGATCAAAGTCAAATGTACAGTGGTAAACTCTCTCATTCAGTGGTTTCTTTTGCCATAGTTTGCCTGATTTACAGAAAAGAAGGAACTCAGAATGAAGATGCAGGATATCTTATTATTGAACAAGCTCCGCAACAAGTAGAAGTTGGTCTGTGAATAATGGACCTAATGAAACAAATGGGTTTATGTCCTTGTCTCCTTTGCCACTTTTCTGGCAATAACTTTGAGTCCTTCCACTGTTCCCAGTGATTATCAATTTCCCATTTCCCCCAGTACTCCTAAACCTCTTTGTGAGTACCATCAGGTTCCTCTTCTGCCCCCGAAATGTTCTCATCTATTATGCATATCTCTTCCACAGTCCCCTCTTTCATTCCACGTAATATTCTTTGTACATAACTCGACTAATTTCTCTTCACAATGCCTAAGCTGTTACCCTCTCCTCTGCCTGTGTATTTTCTGGCTTAAACCTGGGAAAGAGTTGGAGTACACTGCAGGCAACCTGCAAATATATATCTGTTGATTGATCATCTGCTATTAGCATCCAAGTTTAAATAGGTAAGAGCTGAGTTTTTTCTACCTTTTCTTCAGTGGTAGCATTAAAAATTTTCCTTTCTTCACCCAGATGTATAGGAACTTGACATCTTTCAGAATTCAGCCTTTCTCTCAAATTTCATAGAGTCTGACAAGAAGATTAAAGGTTCTTAGAGGAATTTAAATTTACTGACAGCTGGACAGGCAGATTGAGACCATTAGTGCAGAAACTCTTTTCCTTTAGGAAAACAGCCTAAAAAAACATTGCCTCAGAAATGCAAGGCCTGACTCTTCTGAGCAGCTGAAGGATTCTTCCAGAGATGAAACACATTGTCATGAAGGTGCAGTGCTGATACAACACTGGGAGAAGTGACTGATACACCAGATGGGTGCATCTCCTTTCAGAGAAGCATCAACAGGCTGGAGAAATGGGCTTATGGGAATCCTGTGAAGTTCAACAAAGGGAATTGCCAAGCCCTGCACCTAGGGATGACTTTCCTCTGGAGAAATGGACTTGAGGGTCCTGGTGGGCAGCAAGTTGAACTGGTAACGACAATGTGCCTTTGTAGCAAACAATCTCCAACAGCCTTCTAGGCAACATTAGGACTGTAAGAAAATAAAATGTGCTGTAGATTCTGTGCAGCTGTCAAGAAAACTAGAAAATATCAAGGAACTTCCATTCCGAAGATCTCCAAATATCAAAAGCAACCTTGGGAATAAGGGTTCTTCCCAGTGAGAGAATTAGTTTAAGAGAGCTAGAATATATACTTTATGTTCACTGTTTTTCTAATACATGTAACATATTTCTGAAAAAGTCTGCTCCTAGAGAGAAAAATAATAAGGAAATAACTTTCATTTTTAATAAAATTTTCCTTTCCATAGTATATTTGTGCTCTGAAAAGTTTTAAATAAGCAATTTTTTTTTTTCCTCACGCTCCTTGCACATGTAGGAAATGCTCAACATAATGAATATTTGCTGACACACTTCATTAACCTTATTGAAGCCATCTTAAAACTCACCCTGATGTAGAAAGCTGAGACGATTTCAACAGCTGCATGCTGAGTAGACTGTTATAACTGCCTTGAACAGGCTTAAGTAAGGCCTACCAGTGGTGTCCTTTTTTGCTCAGTTGCTCACATTTAAGGTTTTGGGGCAGATTACTCTCTTTTTCCACACTTTAGGCAACAATAATTGTAATGGTCATCATCATAATAAGCATAATAATAGATTTGCTGCAACTGTGCATCATACAATTTTAAGTGCACAATTTGAAGGCACTCTCGTTAACTTCCAAGAACGTTACAGTAAAAAAATGCAAATATTGGTATGAAATGGCCATCTAATTGCTCTCCATGCTCTTCTGTGCTTCCCCAGACCTACTTTCTTTCTGCATTAGAGTTACCAGGCTCTTTCATCTTACTGCCGTACTGGGCAGTAGCATATTTGTGATGTGGCTTCTTTCTGTCACTTTTTTCTCCCTTGTTACTTCCTGAGGGTTTCTGCAATTGTCAGAAACACAATTTATGAAACTTTTCTGATGTCAGGTTAAAGCAATGTTCTCAAGGTTAAAAATATTATTGGTCTGTAACATCAGGGGTAAAAACTATTGTTTCCCTTCATCTGTTTCATTCAATTGGAGATTCTTGTGAAATCTCTCCATGTGTCATTCTACTTTTAAAGGGTAGGTAGGAAAGCATGCCTTGGTCTTATAAAAAGATAGTTGTTCTCC
Source organism: Dromas ardeola (assembly GCA_013398915.1). Classification (NCBI taxonomy): domain Eukaryota; kingdom Metazoa; phylum Chordata; class Aves; order Charadriiformes; family Dromadidae; genus Dromas; species Dromas ardeola. The sequence goes on along the minus strand of VYZM01008164.1, from coordinate 56,966 downwards.
ATCTGGAATACACCAGTGGAAACGTTGGTAGTGCTGACTGGTTGCTCCACAGGATAGTAACACTGATGATTATAAAGTCTGAGAGTGTGGCAACCCTAACATTTACATATTAATGTATACAGATGAGGCCACAGTGAGGCTGTAACTAACTGCATGACTTGAGAGTGGAATAGGGAAACATGGAAGTCTTGTAAAAGATGCTAAAGTCCCCATGCCTCCAAAGCTGAGAAGACAGAAAAGCCTGATCTCTTCATGCAAGTCATTTGTGCACTACCCGCAGACAGAAGAGTTTTTGTACCCCCTTATATTAGAAAGGATACGGATATTATCCTTTTCTTAAAAATTATTTAATCTTCCTTGCTCTTCCTTGCATTCCTAGCCAGGATGTATGGTCTTAAATCACTGCTGGGAAGGCATTGAGTTTGAGTAGGAGGATCACCACCTATGGCCACAACTTAGACTTTCTGTGCTTCTGTGAGGTATTCTTCACTTTAAGGAAAAGGCATGAAAGATTGCAGCATTTCCTGCTCTGGTAAGCTTGTAGTTTAGGGTTTTGTGTGGTTTTGGTTTATTTTTTTTCCATAAATGAAGGGCTTTGACATAGATTTCTGCATTGCTGAGAAAATTTGCGGCTTCTCTGTAATTTCAGGGAGCAAAACAAGGAGACTGATCCCCTGAGAACGTGGTCAGGAGGGAAGAAACTTTCCCTGCGTGGAAGTGGGTGAAATTACAACTCCAGACATCATAAATTTTAGTGCCTGCTGTTTTATAGCTATTGGTGGTTTTTTTTGTTTGTTTGGTTTTTGTTTTTTGTTTCCATCACTAGGCTCATTATAAGAAAATTCTCCTTGCTTCTCCCTTTAGGAGATAAGTACCGCCTATCAGCTTCATGGTGAGAAGACATTAAGTCATTCCGGTGAGACCTGGGACATGAAAGCAGCTGGCTAATAAAACAGAGTTACTGTTCAGCCATTTTGTCATTCAGGCTTTTGGCTGACTTGATGTAAATTGTATGCTTCAGTAGGCCACATGGCATTACCCATGTGAGGTAAATGATAGATGGGGACTTTTATCCTTAAAGTGTCTCATGCATAGGCTTAGATGGCAAAGGTCTGAGAACCAAAGTTTTTCCTCCACAAATAATGTCTGGATGTCTTTTTGTCTGGAATTGCTTCATCTAGGTTTGCATCTCAGTGTAGGAAGTGGAGAAAAGGAGGTGAGGGACAAAAGATGACAATAAGTAATGTCGCACTGCTCTCCATCCAACAGTTCGGTGAGCCTTCTCCTTATGGAGTATGGGTCCCACTGACGGATTTTGACCTTTGTGATTTTGTAGAAATGAGAATAATGACAGAAAATTGTGTTACTATAATTTTTTAAAACTGAAGACCATGAAGATTATCAGCAAGTTCTTAAAACCAAAACCAAAAACCCCAGCCAAAGAAAAAAACAAACAAAAACACCAACCAACCAACCAACCAAAACAACTAACCAAAAAACAACCAGCTTTGAATATCCAGGTTTTGGATGTCTAACTTGAAACATCATTACCAGGTATCACATTTCAACAGTGGATGTCCCTGCGTGCGTTCTGTTACAGGCAAAAACTTAATAGCTACAGGAAAAAATAAAAAGACAGTTTAATAAGTTATAGGTGCAGAAAATTATAACCATCTCATTTAAACCATTGCATTAACAAGGACTATAGACCTTCCCTGAATTAACTCTTCTGTGAATTACAAATTAATTTTTGGGGAGATAAATGAAATAATGCAAAACAAAATGATACCCAATACCTATTAAAATTGTTGGTGATGGGATCTGAGGAACTTAATCAGCATGCAAGTGAGACTAACAGTAGAAAAGGTCAATCTTTTGCTTGTATGCCGCAGGATAAATACGAAACAAAAATGCAACGGCTTACTTATATAGTATGCCTTGCACAGAATACACAGCACCGTATCTGAGAAAAAGAAAAAAGTTCCATTTTTACAACAGGCCATAGGCCTGGTAACTTGCCTTCAGAGATTTAACAAATAAGGGCATAGAGAGAAGCCTCGTTATAATATTTAATATCAAATTTGAACCAAGTTGAACTAGCTGGATATCTTTCACTGAGAAGATAATTGATTTCCTCCAGGGAATACGCTAGATCTCATTTGTTTGGACTTCAGTAAAACATTTGATATGGTGCACTTAGGAAATGCCAGTGATATTTGAGAAGAAAGGGATGAAGATTATAATTGCATGATGGGTAAGGAACTGGCTACCTAGGCACCCATTAGCTTTTTGAAAGCTGAAGTTTATTACTGGAGAAGGGTTACTAATGGTGTTTCTCCAAGCCTAGTCAGGACAGGGACTGCTGTTAATTTTATATTTCTTTTTATATTTTTAGAAATGACTTTGGTATAAAATCGATCAAATTAATAATATAAATGACTGGGTTTAGTAAAGCAGAGGTAAATACACTGTACAATTACTTTCTAGTAACACATAAGTATAACCCCTGCATATTATATCTTTTTTAAAAGTAAAAACAGTTTTTCAATAAACACTAATTAATTCATTAATAACAATTAATTCTCTGAGGAAATAATTTAATAAAATTCCTACTGATCTTATAGCCTTTGCTGCCTGTGGGTTGTGGTCATGAAAAATGTACCCTACAGCATACCAGGTAGGCAGAAGAAAAGTTTATTGGAAAGGACAACGATAAGCTGAAAAAAAATAATAAAAAATGAATGTATTTAGGGTGAAAATTAGAATGTTTCTAGCATTAAAACCAGTGAGATTCAGGAAAGAGTTGTCCATTTAGGATAACAAGAACATAAATATGTCCCATTTAAGAGGAGTTTGGATTATGAAAGGTATTAAATGAGATGGCGGCTGGAAAACTGGTTTTGAGGCAATCCTTGCTTCTCTCTCATTATTTTTAATGCCTCTGTGTCTTGCAATTACTACATTCTGAAATTGGTCTGAAAAGGCTTGTTTCTAGAGGACTTTTACTCACTGATTTACACCATGAGAGGTTCCCCAGAGTAATTAACCTGCGCCAGCCACTGCTGGAAATGAATTTCCATAGAGCCATCTTATGGCTGGTGGAATCTCTGCTCTTTCCCTGTGTGCTGGTCAGCCTTTGGCAAGCCATCAACTTTGGGTACTTTCAGTGGAGGCAAAAAAAGGCACATGTTTTTATTTTCTTTTAAGACTAGAAACGTTTACAGATTGTAGGGAAGTTTCTCTATCAAGTCAAAGTAGCTTTACTGCCTCTGAAACCTGGTTTAATTATTCAAATGTTTGGCTTAAACAAAACCCACCTTTAGGCTTGGCACTAATATATGCATCAGCATAAATTATTACCTGCTTATTTCCTTACTGCTTGTTTGCAACAGTAATTCAAATTACTAAGGTCAAAATTATTTCAATAAATATAACAAATTATGGATGTAATTATTACAGCGTGTATTTCAGAACGCAGCTTTATTTACAAAGGACACAGCATTGATTAAAACAGCTTGAATTATGCTAACTATAACACTGAACTCTCTTTACAAAACCATCTGAGAAACACAGTAATTTGAGTTCAAGGGAGAGGCAGTATTACAAGGAGGCTAATGATAATCGTGTTTAAGGTCATTGGCAGCTAAAGTACTTACTGTACAGGAACCTTCTGTCAGAGACAATTATAGTGAAGGGCCTTTGAATGGGGTCGAAAGACTTGCAGTGTGTTTCTGTGACAGCTTTGTTCTTACAATATTTATTCTGTTTCTGGTTTATCTGTAGCACAGTATTAAATTTAGAGTGTCACAAGCCTAGCGGTTCATGCAAAACTAAATTGACAGAATGCAATGATGTCGTAGTTACACCACAGCCTTTGTAATAATGGCAATGCCTCGTTAGATCAAAAGCTTCCCCTAGGACCGGGAGGCAGGGCCAGTAGTCCTGTTCACATGGATTACAAAAGCACTGTCGGCTGCACAAAGCTGTTGGAAATAAAGAAAAATCTTCTAGGATCACATTCTTTTGTAGCTGGTCTTCAGTCCACAATTTTATTTGCTGCACATCTATTTTATTGCATTTTACTTTTGTTTGTCTGGAAAAGAGGAACTAGATGAGCAATGAACTTCACATACTCCGCTATATCTAAACCTCTCGCAGTCTTTAATTTGTTCAGCCTCACCACAAAACTTGACGGTATTGTGAATATTGCAGAGGGAAAACTGAGTCATACAACACACCAAGTAACTTGAGTGTTGTTTTTTAAACGGTTGCAGAGTGTCCACTCTCCAGCATCATGTCTTGGGGACCTAATTGTGCTGCCATCCTGTCTCAAATACTTGTCTCCACCAGGGCAGTCTCAGTACTCTGAAGTGGCACAGGAATTGAAATAACTCCTGTTTGTGTGGCAAAAGCTGGTTTCACACAAACAAGATGTGTACCCAGTTCACTTGGATGGGGAGTAACACACCATCAGATTTTAAGTGACACACATTACATTTGTGCCTGACGATGGAGCAGGCACAGCATTGTCTTCCCGCCTTTTCTCTTCCCATGGGTTGGTGATGGACTATCAAACTATACCTTAAAGCTCAGGGGAAATCTTTCACAAGTATTGAACTTTAGAGATTATTGTTTATAGTATTTGTTGTCTATGGAACAATATTAATTGTTTATCGATATATTATTGTATTATTATTTGACCATTAAAATCAAAAGCAAAGCCAGAAAAATGTTTTAATGGGAACATCATTAGATGGCAGTTTGTCTTTTTCCATTTTTACAGCAGCCTTTTTGCAAACTTCAATCTTTGCTATTTTCTTGAGAAAAATTAACTCACCTGGGTCCTGTCCTCTCTGAGGATTAGTTAGAATTGAAAGGAAAGATTAAAAAAACAATCTGTCATTTTGATAACAGTTTTTTAATTAGCATCTGGATTTACGGATTAAAAACCCCTTAATATTTTAATGAAAAAGTAAGAAAACTCACAATAACATTGATTCATCATCAAATAGGTTTAGGATTAGATTTTAAACAAATAATGGAGTTGGTCAGATTTTTGAAAATGCTGCTATCTTAGTTTTTTCAAGTCTTCTGTGCAACCTAATGTAGTTTGAATTCCTTGTGCTTATATCACATTTATGGGCCAGGCTGTCTTATCAAATAATAATTTTCATTATTTTACCCTTTTAGAGAAGTGAGGAAGGTAATTGTAGGTTAGGCACAGTGTTTCCTTGAATGTGTACTTCCCCACAGACTGTATGCCCAGAGGCGTGGGAAGACAGGAACCAACAAAACCACCATTTCCAGAATGCGATGAAAAACCTTTTTAAATTTGACGCCATCAGTCTTCAGTCAGATTATTGGGTGTTTATTTGAAATAAGGCAAGTTGGGTTAGCTAAATGGTGTTTTTTCATTGTGGATATTCTCAGTGAAAACGCCTCGGCTTCATGAAAAAAACAGTGTTCCATGAAAAAAACACAGTGGTAGGCATTTTGTTACAGAACCCAATGTGAACACTTACTACTTTACAGAAAACATTGATCCTCTTAAGCATATGTATATGGTGGATTCTTCTGCTTATTTCATTTTACACAACAGACAAGAAAAACAAAATGTAAAACACATACATTACAGTGTGCATAAACCACATACATATCAAAAATCAGACACTCCTGTTTTAGCAAATTCACACAGTGCGCCAAGCAAAAAGATGTGGTTTTTTCCTTAACGTACATAGGAGGAAAAAAAATCAGCTAGATTTGCTGTTCCCTGGTGAGTGAACATAATTTCCCTGTGTTTAAGTTTGAATACTTTTTATATTTCTTATGCATTAACATGGATCCATTTACACGGTTTCGAACAGATGTCAGACTTAAAGTAATACACATGTCCATGGGTCGATTCTTACATCGAGTGATCCATTTCCTTGTCTGATGGGGAAAAAAGAAGGGGGAAAAAAGAGGAAAAGAGAAGGCAAGGAAAACCTGGTCCTTTAGTGCTTGGTCGTAAAGGCTGAGCTGTGAGGGCAGAGCCATTCCGGGAGGTTTCGCTGCGAGGTTTCGGGCAGTTCTGGGATGCACGCACAACTACTGGCATTTGGTTTCACCGTTAATGGTACCATCTCCTCAGCACTGACTGAGGGGCATGAAATATGCATGAGTTTCTTAAAGGCTTTTGGAAAGAAAGTGCTAGAAAGGAGCATTAACATGCTGAGCTTTTTACTATCCTGTGGCAGCGAGGGGATATTAAATAATTAAGTCAATTTAAGCTGGTTTTTGCACAGAGGGAGGTTCAGATTAGCAGCCCCCGCGTGCGGGGAGACACTGCCTTTCCCACTGCTGGTTCTTTTAGGCCTAGGAAAACAAAAACAGAATAAAAGGGCCAGGTTGGTTCCCAATAAAAAATGCACTAAAACACCATTTGCTCTGTGTTGTAGCCCTTGTGTTAGATTAGAAGCACCTTTTTATGGCTCCAGATGGAAATGTGACCTTGTAAAAACCTCTCCATATACAATATGTTCTCTAACCTCTGCCTATGAAAAGGCTCATGCAAAAATTAAACAATTGTGTAGAAATGACTCAGTTTGCTTGTGAAAATACAGATGCTCAAAGGGCTATTCTCCCAGTTCCTGCCTCCTGACACCCTGTGTTATATTTTCCTTTTTGTGTGGAGCCTCAGAGAGTTGAGGTGAATGGCTCTCATCATCTCTCATCATCGCTGAAGCTGAGTCTCCGGGAGGATGCGTCACTTTGGGGCATTTGAATCAACAGAACAAGGGTAATTTTAACTGAGTCAAAATGGGCAAAACATGCATACCTAAGTCATGATAACACATTTTGGGAAGGTGTTCTCATACACACACAAGAACATACACGTAAAAAGGTCAGAACTGTGGGCTGTAACCCTTTGGGTTATAGGCACCTATAACCGAGCACCTTTGGGGAATATATTTTCCAGTTTGAAATTTTGGGTCCAGAATGGAATTGAGCTAAAACATGCCAAGGATTGCCTCAGAAAAATTTTCAAACCTTATCTCATATGTAGATCTGGGTTTAATTTCCATCTTTAATTACTATTTTACTGTTTGTACGAACTGGGAACTTTTCAGCTGTGAGAGTTAGAAACCTATTTCTTCTGCAGTGCTTATTTAGGAGTTGATACCACACATCAGAAGGTTCAAGGCTTTGATCTGTAAAAGGCAGAAAAGAAATGTAAAATAGCTCTCTGACATGGCAGGTGATGGTTGGACTATTAGCTGTTATGGGTAGATTCAGGTCTCTCACCCTCATTTTTCATAGCAAATATGACAGCTCTTGAAACACTCCTGAGACAGACTGGAGGGGGGAAAAAAATCATTGTATGGGAAATACGTTTCCACACATCTCATCCAAATGGTGTTCGGTACTTCCTATCACAGAACTGAAAGCCTTTCAAGTCAATTAACACATTTTTTCTCAAATATATTTTTAATACTTGCTTTATTTATAGCCAAATCATTAATTCCCACATATTGAACCCAGAACGCAACAGAAAACTTTACTTACAGGGAATGACTGTAATGTGGTTTACACCAGAGTGCAGGGAGAAAACAAAACCCAAAAAAAGTCACTATAATAAATGCAATTTTGCTAGGGGGAAAAAAAAAAAAAAAGATAAAAGAAACAAAATCCCTGTTTTAAGCAAGATCAAAACCAATCAAAGACAAGTCTGTGGTGTGGCTACAGAATCAGCCTTTTTGTAATCAGGCTGCTTGCTGGAGAGTTTTCTTTTGTGGGTGCTATTTTAATGTTTTCTAAATGTGGGGTTATGTCTATACCAGCCGCAAAAGCACAGCTGCACTTTAATAAAAATTCCTTTTTACATAGCTTATGATTTTTATGCAGCATTGTTTCCTTCAGCTTTCTTTTTCATTAATATTAAAAGAAAAAGTCACTTCACTGCGATATTCAGATTCCAGTGAGATCATTCCTAAAATATTTAAAAGTGGGTAATGCAAGTTTCCAGAAATAGTGATAAATATAACCTCGGTCTCCTGACCCCATAATACCTGCAGGTGGGGAAATACACTGGAGTCATTTTAAAGATCCGCATACCAGACTGACCCCATTTTTCCTATCAAAAAAGAGAGACAAACAAGGACAAAGCCATCAGAAGGCTGTCTGATGTATTCTCCTGGCCACAGTGAAGGTTTTTACAATCTTTTTCTGAGAGAGCAACTGTTAAGAAGAAATCTTTGCTGTGACATTGGGCTAAAAATATAATCTCTCTGTGCTTTGGTTTTGCATCAGAAGCTGCTGACAATAACTAGATCCTGTTGGGAAACGTGTATTTAATTTTTTTTTTTTTTTTTAGAATGAGAAGAAAATAATAAAGTTTTTTCGAGATTACCTGCTCTGGATGATCTTCAAAGAAATTTTGAAATACAGCTTTTCTTTATCAGAAAACCTCCCTTCCCTGCTTCTCCCCCTGAAGAGAGAGAAAAGAAAATAAAAAGAATATTTTATGTGCCAGTAGTACTTTTTGGTGCTCTCTTATTTTTCTTTCTCTCATAGGTTTTTACTGTAACTCTCCCCACATACCTTTCACCTGTTCATGGTGAAATCCCAGGTATTAGAGTAAGAAATAAAATTTTCAGAGATGAGTCACCATCCATCCAAGAGGGTCTTAAAGCCACGGAGAAGAACTTGTTCCCTATGGAGTATGCAAACTCTCAAACAGCATCCTGAAATCTGAGCCTCAGAAACTCTCCTAATGGGGAATATAGGCTACTACTTCACATCCCTTCTGGTCTATGTGAGAGAAAGACATGATATCTGACTGTGGAAACTGTACAGAGGGTAAACTACTAACCTGTTTTAAAACTACCTTTACAAGTGAAAAATTAAGTAACACATTTGGGGATTATTTCTCTTCCCCCATGGCTCACCAAAAAAAACGGGTTGACTGAAACCCGTTTAGTGCTATATTGTGTTCAGATTTTCAAGTGGTCAAAGGCAAGAAATTAATTTCCTCTATCCTTCTCCTTATCACTGTTACACCCCTTTCTGATCCTGGATGTTTTCTGGTTGCTGGGCTCTGGCTCAGTTTTACCAGCTGCAGGTGTGAGACAGTATGAAACCTTTAACCAACATATCTTTGGCTTGTAACTATATGGAGTATTTTGCACTGAGCAACAACTCATTTGGCTGCATAAACAAAAACCTCAAAACAAACATCTTTTCCAAAGGCAAAGCGCTACTTGTATTTTGGACTCAGCACTTACTGCACTTGTAAATATGCATCAGCGTGGCTTGTGGTATATACAATTAGATGCTACGTGGGGAGTTTTATTGTTTTATAGTTAGTGCAGCAGCAGCAGTGGAGCACAGAGTACATGAAATTTAGATAATTGTGGATGGGAACCAAGTAATTTTACTTACAGCTATTCCCTTACCCATAAGTGAATCTATGCTATTTTCTTATTTTGTTTCCAACACTAACTTTAAGGGGACCATAGCTGGGACTCTGCAGTACTTTCCCCGTCTGCTCCTGTTTGAGCAGGCAAGTATATCCCATTGATACAAAAATATGGGTCACTCATCTCATGTAATACGAAGCTGACAAATGACCAGATGCATACATAAATCCTTTAAATGGCTAAGGAAAGCTCATTTAAAACTCTCAACTGACATCCTTATTACTGCTGTTCAACAACACAAGGTTATTCATGCAATCTGGCTCACATACCATTGTTTGAAAACCATCAAAACTACAGACAGCCGCATGCTGAGATACAATAAATGTCAAGTCTATAGTGCGTATTTTCTAGAACTGTTTAATGCTGGCACAGTGTGTGTACCAAAGAACGCATAATCAAACAGTCATTGTGGACATCCCAATGGGGTTTAAAAATTGTTAAAATTTGATCCAGTAGCAGAAAATGACAAAGCATAGACACATTAGGACTTTGGATAGAAGCTACCTAGCAGAAAGCAAGTAAGCATACCATTATGTCAGAAGGTTTTTGATTCATTGGTACAAAAATTCACCATTGTATGTTGATGTTGCCAACTTCTAGTAAGCAAGGCTGAAGGAAAGTCTTTCAAATTTCAAGTTTAAAATAACAGATGGACGTCAGCCAAAAATATCAATTATTGTCACAAGCCCCCCAAGGTGCCTTGGTCAGAATTTTGTGGACCATTTCAATGATTAATACCAGCTGCCAGTGGGTATTACTGGATGGTATGAGCAGATCTACTTGGGGTTTGCACACAGTTTGGCACCTGTTGCTTCGTTTGTCCAGTACATATTTACGACTAGTCCCAGAACATCTGAGCTCATCCACATCTGGGATAAAAGACAGAGTGACACTCATTACACTCCTCTTCTTGCTAAGACTGTCCTCTTTGTAATATATTCAAGTAAAAATTGAAAAACAAAGCATTTCTTTATCCAGTCTGTGCAAAATCTAAGACAGGAGAAAGGAGCACAAGACCATGCTTTCCTAAACAGCAGTGTTGTCTGATGGGGTCCAGAAGTTTTTAGGATCCCTGGAAGAGGAGGAACATGTATGGAGCAGGGATGGGAATTTTTTGTCAGCTCAACCTTATGCCTGGGTTGTTTTTTTCTCTCCCTGAAAATCCTGACTGTATGTAAATATAGATTCTGCTATTTGGCTAGATTTTTCCCTGGGAGGAAAAATTTCTTCAATAAGGCTGCTAGATATGCAGGAATCTGGGAGACATGCACAGCATGTGTGAAAAACAGCTCTGCACATTCACAGTTAGCCTGACACATCTGGGAAATGTCAGACTTGCAGAACAAATGATCTGTGCGTCATGGATGTCTTGGGTTGACTGAACACAAAGAGAAGACGTAGGTAGTGTCTCACAGCTGCAAAGCACTGGACTCACTGAACATCCCATGAACAAGCATACATCTCTTTTTGGGATTAAAAGTGACACAAGTGAGTCAAGAGATATTTGGAGACACCATGCGCAGTGCCCAGGCGGGGCATACCTGACCAAAATCCTGACTCAGCTCTTCCCAGCTTCGCCTCTTATCCACCTCATTTCTTCTTGCGTGATGTCAGAAACATGAAATGGAAATTTCCAGTGGCATTCAGAGTCTCCAAACAGTTGTTATTTTGAAGACCATTTTTCTCTTACAGTGGCAAAGTGACCTCAAAGGATTTGGCCCAGGCTCTCTCTAACAATGATATTACATAGGCATGGGACTGAAATCTGAGAAACTACTATTAAGGTAAAACAGCAAAGCAATTAACAAAGAAGAAGGTTCCTTTCAGTGGATAGATTTATTATTTTTTCTTAATGAAGAAAATAACTAACTTTCCCCTTAAAAAATGACAGGAAAATGGAAATAATAAGAGGTAAATTTACATTTTCTGTGTTACTCATGTAGACAGAAGTAGGTCAGAAGTTAGAATCACAGTGTCTTGAGCAGTGTTTCTCATTCCTTTAAAGCTAAGAGCCTTCTAGCTCCCCCCAAAATTAAAAAGCCCACTAACTATCCCAGTAACACTACCAAAATTTATTTTCCATTTGCAGCTGAATATGAGCTATTTTAACCTTTGACTTGTAATTTTATTATTTGCTTTCATTTTCCTCTATATGGTTTATTTCCTTCCTACCTTAAAAAAAAATGGCTATTACAATTATTTCACAAACAAATTTCTGTCTTACATAATTAGCCCACAGATAGGAATAGAGAAACACAACCACAGTTAAACTCCATCAGAGATGTATGACTCCGAACGGCTGAAGAAATAGGATTTGTATGTACAACTGCAAGATACAGTAAACCAATTACTAACCTGCAGAAATGATGGAAAGGGATTTTCTCTCTCATGTGGAGCAGCAGCTCTCCAGGAATAATCAACACAGACATCTTGTTGCAAATGTGGATACTCATTCTTTGCATAAACAACTACTGTGGGTAAACAAAAACAACAAAAAAAAAAAGAGAGAGAGAACACACATTTAATAGTTTTAAGCCTTTCAGATAATTCAGAATATACTGGAACGCAAGTATAAATTGCTATAGAGGGGAGAAATTAAAGTAAAATGCCTGATCACCCATGTGTAAGGTTAATAATTCATACTTGCTTCACAGACTTGTTGCAGCAAGATGTGATTAATTAATGTTTGTAAAATACTTCACAATCCTTGGGTTGCCAGAGCATACTATATATGAATCCAAGTGATGACGGAGATTATTCTTACTAATTTACTACCACTGCTCTTTGTGTATGATCTCAAGGAACTTTAGAAATTTTAATCTCAAACTGTAATGTTAGGGCATCATTCG
>VYZM01008164.1:22000-38387 GCA_013398915.1 Dromas ardeola | reverse complement strand
GAGAGAGAGAGAGAGAGACAAAAAAATAAAAAAAGAGGAAAGAAAGAGAAAAAAAAGAAAAAAAAAGAGAAAAGAGAAAAGAGAAAAGAGAAAAGAGGAAAAAAAAGGAGGAAAGGAAAAGAAAAATGTTTTTTTCAAAGCCCTTAAATTCTCATGTGGTGAGGGTTTTATAAAGTTTTCCATCGAAGCTTACCTTCAAGGAAACAAGAAAACAAGTCTTCAGTGTTCACTACATAAAACTTGAACTGGAAACAAGGAAAACATGCAAAGCATGTCTTTTAATAATCAAAATTAATATTTACTGTCAAGAAGTTACAAATTTTTAGTTACTGTATTAACTTTATATATAAATAACCTGACATGTATACAATTTTTATATATGGTCTGCAAAAAATTTTTATGTTCTTACATTCATATATATCAGATATCAGAAACTATGCACTCTAGGGTTATGTTTAAATAGAAGAAAAGCTTCACTGAACATTGTGTAGCCACGGGAAGACTTCAAGAAAACAATTTATTGCTCCTAAAAATAATTTTAAAATCCTCTCCTTTTCACAAAGGGTTTCCTAATTGAAACCTTTTTAAAGTCATCAAGCGGTGATTAAACCTAAATATTTCATCTTAATTCCTACTTTGTCAAATATTTCTAGGATAAAAATGCCCCCACAATAAAATCTTGTTGCTGTATTACAATACTGCTGTGTCTTTCTGTTGTGTACATGTTTAAGGGATTTTTTGGGGATGGTACTGGTGGGGTAATAGCATAGAGTATCCTTACTAAAATGACTTGGGAGGTTAGACTTCTGGCTTGATCTCTAAGGAGAGTGATTGGTTCAATAAATTCCCTGATAACTTTATAATTTACTTTGAGAAAGCCCTGGCAAATATGGTTCAGCCAAGATTACAGAAATATCCCTAACGTTTAGATTACATGACCCATACGGGTAATACTTAATTTTTAATTTCTATGGTCAGAAGAGGAAACTAGGACTAAGGTAAAATAAATGTACCTGGAGAAAAGCATATAGAGTTACCCAGAACAGGACTATGGAACAGAACATCCTTCTTAAAAGTTCAAGATCCACTCAAGTAAATGAGTAACTGCTTTAAGCATTTTTCTCCATTGGAGATGCTTTTTTCTGGAGGAAAAAAAAAAAAAAAAAAAGCTTACTCAATGCATTGCTTCTTCTAAATTCCATAGCACTCATTTTCACTGCAGACTCAAAGGTTACTTGTATTTCTTCCTGATGGCCCATAAAAGCTGAACTTCTGTCACAACTCAGAGCAGCTGCCACAATTTCCTTGAACTTGTTTTTATATTTACAAGGTAACAAAACACACATAAATGTCTCTGACATAGTCTAGTGACTTGAAAATGTGCCAGTAATAATTTTGTTGGCTGGACTGGTCCCATGTCACACACAGCACTCAAAATTCATTCAAGAAGCTGCTGAGAGAAAAATGGAATCACGTTCTTCCCATACAATGGGAAATCACATTTTTCTTTTCATTAGCTACTCTTTTAGAGTGTAATCTTGTAATTTTGTGTTGTAGAAAAACACATGGCTCAGAATCACAAAGTGGGTTGGATATATATGGACCTACCTGTAAAATGTATGTATCTAACACATGTCAGAGAACTGACGGTGTTACCTGGCTCCATATTCCTTCAGAGCAAACCCAGCTCCCCAGAGGCAATGCTCCAGCACCGTTTGGACATTAGCATGGGTCAGGAATCATGCCATGCAAGAAATTCGCAACGGTCCTTCTTATGGTGGGATTGTGTTTGCCTCCTGTATTCTCATGAATAGGTACCTGCCCAAGGAGTCCTCATGCTGTTGGGATGTCCCATGGTGTCCTGCAGGCCTTCCAGATGCTGCTACGGAAGGGCTGGACTGTCAGATAATATCCGGAGAAAGTCTGCAGACTTTTACGACACTTGAAAAATAACCTTTCTACCACTGGAGAAGGAAAGGAAAATAATTCATTTTTCTCCAGGTTTCTCGGGAAGGTCTCATGCAACTTAGCCTGGACGTTGTGGATGCAAAAGTTTACAGGCCCCCAAAAAATTTCCAGGACAAGGTCATGAAAGAGATTTGATTGAGGATTGCTGAATTCACAGAAATAATTCTGACTCAGGAATTTTATGATGAATGGTATCTGAGAGAGCATACATAATATATCTTAATATGTTTTAATCCTTTTTCCTGGGATTCTCCTTTGTCCTCAGCAGGAAACAGGCATTTTGTTGGTTGCAGTATGAAATGTAAATTCTTCTGTATAGTGAATCTTTAATTAAGATAAAGCAATATAAATTGTACCAAATCAAGAATCTACTGAGAGTCTTTCCTCCTATAAGAAGAGGACAACCCATGATAGATGTTAGTCATGTTATTTGAGTCATTACAAGTGCTTAAACTCAGAAACCTAACCAATAATATTCCACAAAAAATACTGTGAATCATTCAGAATTAAGTAGGTCCCTATACCTTTCAACTTATTATTTTCTAAACATAAATGCATTTTATTTCTAGGTAAATAATACTCATACTTCTTTCAAATCTAGTCATTGTTTTGTAGTCAGCAGCACAGCAGCCCCCATAGGAATGTGAAAGCTGGAGAGAGAAATGATCTATTAAGCTGGGATGGTTCTCAGTAGGACAAGACATAGTGTTTTATCTTGTCTAAATATAGGTGACCTAAATGTAAAGGCCTTTACCAGTTCCCTTGGAAGCCCTGCCTACCATCAAACATGTCTCACCAGTTGGAAGTTAGCCAAATATTGAGCTTCTATTTACTTCTTTCTGTTACTACTGATTAATGCACATACCCAAAGTCATCCCATCAGACTCCTCTGTCTCTCTGGCTCACTTTTATTACATAGATTAGATATGTCTAAGATAAGTCATATGCAAGTATTCCACCAAGTGACAATAGCTTGCTCATTCTCAACATGAATCTTTACAAGCCAAATCGCATCCACTTTCACATGTTTAAGTACTTCTTTTAGGTAAATATGTCTACGTAAACTTTATACATTTAATTTAAGCTAATTTTCCTGGCTTGCTGTACAGTGACAGTAAGAGTATCATGGTTTGTAAGTTTAGGAAAACAGTAATTGAAAGATACCAAAGAGGCATATAGAAAATACATACTGTGGATGTTATTAGTAATACTATTAAGAGCATGTTCTCTCTTATTTTCCTCTGGTGGCACAAAGGTGTGGAGAAAAAAAATACTTTTGTTTGTTTATTCAACCTAGCTCTACTTCAGATACAGGCTGCAAGATAGATGGGGACAGATGAAATTCTGGGGTTTGAACACAGCGTGTGTTTGTATGATTATACGTGTGTGTCTCTGATATTATTTAGGATGTATAGAGTATATATTTTCCAGTGACAAAGCAGGCAGATAGTGCCTGCCCTGCTTTACAAGATGAAAAGAATACATATACCTCCAAAATGGTAAACAGAATCTTATTTAACTCTAGCATTTTGACATTTTTTTCAGGAAAAAATGTGTCAAGAAGAGCTATCCCTGCTGTTTGATCAGCACAGCTGAGGGTTGGCTGGGGAAGCGCATCTGCCTTCAGGTGCCTTCCCAGCAGTCATGATGATCCTGCTCCCACTCATGTCTGCCCCAAGGGTGAGGACCAGATACAGACACAGGGCTGTGATGGATGACACAAGGGGAATTGCTCCTCCAGCCTCCAGCTGTGTTATCCTCTGCCCCCTAAGTGAGACCGCAGGTGACCATGGGCAACAGCTTTGTAAGGCAAAGCCTGAAATTTAGCACTAAACATTAATGCAACTCTGCTGGTGAACATATGGCAATGAAAGAATATCCGGGACAGCAGTTTCTATATGGTATCTGGGAGATGTTGTCCAAAAGAACAGTCTGCTTCAGTATCAGGCTGAAATCATCTCAGATACTTGTGTATCAGTGAAATTATTGACGGTAATATACTGCCACAGTATACTGAGGGAATTTAACATTGGTCTTCAGACCTGTCTTGATTTTCAAAATCTGACACAAGGTGGGCAGTCTGCAAACCAGTCAGACCTCCTTATCCATTAAAAGTGAAGGTCCTTTTGTGTCACAGTATGACTTTTCCTCTCTTGTCTGTTTGAATCACTGTGATTCCCTATAAGGATTTTTATCAGTCAGTGGCAAGTGGTTTGAAAAGTCTCTGTCAGGTGAAAGAACTGATATGGTACTGACTGTTCTCAAATTTCTCATCAGTCCCTGGAGGTCTATCCTGACTCAGAAGTTTTATCGCAGCAATATTTTACAGCTTCTATAACTTAAGTCTTTCTGAAGTTTATTGTTGGCAGGTATAGCATATTCTCCTAGGCTTTGTGGTTTCATCTATTTTTCTTCTCATCTTTCATCCACATCATGGTAATCAACTCCACACAGGTCGAAGAACTCTTCAAAGTACTCCTTTGAACATCTGCCTCCTTAAAGACATCCCTGCTGTATTCTCTGATAACTTGGATCTCATCCAGTTTTGCTAGATAAAGACTTAGGAGTATTTGGTGAGCACCTTATTAACTAAACAGGAGAGCAGAAACAGGTTCCTACATTTTTCATTAACATCTGGTTTGAGAACAGTGGGAGGGAAAAAGCCAGCAGCGAATGATCTGCATGCACTGGTTGTAAACTGGTAGCTGCTTTCCCAGATGAAACCACATATTTGAAGTACCATTTAAAATCTTCAGCAGGGAGCTATCATACCATCTTTTATGTTAGTTATGAGGCATATAAATGAGGATTTTGCTACTATCCTTCCAAAATACAGAGCTGAGCATCCTACTTTTCCCCCAGCTGTTCAGTTGAAACCAGCCGCTTTCAGTTTCTGAAGTATACACAGTACTGGGAGCCAGCAGACACCACAGAGAGATTTGTTCTCATAAGTATCCAAAGAAGCTTCAGTGAAGGGGCAACTTATTATATAGTCACCCATAGTCAGATGCTCATTAGAATCCTGATGCATACTACAGGGAAGGAAATTGGAACTTCACATTGACTTCACTGAGTTTTGGTATTGTTTCTTCCTGTTTAATTTTCCATTCTGTGCTGTGTTCTTCATATTTTTATTCATTAAAATGTGTTCCCAAACGGTCTCGCATATTCACAGGAGTAGTAATTTCTCTCACCCCTTCCCTTCATTTTCCATGCCAAGCAAATCGTGTCATCCACAGGATGAAGTAAATAATCATCAATTTCTATTGCACTTACTGTCACCCATCTCATCTTAATATCTGCCATCTAACACTTATGTTGTGTGCACTTGAATCAAACATCTGGAGCTTGTCTTGTATATTTTTGAGATTATATCTACTCTTACTCCCTTTCTAGAAAGGCATTAAAGCACATCCAGAATAGAGAACGGTGTAAGGCATTCCAAGTTCACTTGATTTTCATACATTTACTCATACTGTATTCTCCTCTACCACTTCTGCCTATCCTTCCCATTACTAATAATCTGTTTATTCTGTCTTCCTTAAATTGCCTTTTGCTTTGGATTATGGCTTTTGTAAATTTTCAGGGACAGAAACCTCATCTTCCCCTGTGTGACTGAAGTATATTCATCATCGTGTGATAAGACGTAATTCTTTTCTGGAGACGGATGTGAATCAACTGTAAGGTTTTCCGTTGCCTTCAGAAGAGCTGCCCACTTACACTGACTAAATACCTTAAGTGTTCAAGCTTATTCATTCAATGTCCTAGATAAAGACGCATCTGTGATTAGTCAGCAGTGTCAGTGTGCAAAGTCAGTTTGCAGGAACCATCAGCTTCTTATTCAGAAAGCTGAGTGACTTTGCAAATCTTTATCATTAAAAATATTACTCATTCTCCTCAATACGAACATTAAATTAATGGGAAATTTATGAAGAAGGCAGAAGATGCAATGTCTTTAGTTTGTTAAAAGCATCCAAGAACATCTTTTACATTGCTGAGAGTGACACAATAGAACAAGTGTAATAAAAATGAAAAAGAGTGAGTTTGTCTGGATGGAGCTTAAAATTGAGAGATTAGCCTTGATATTTTGAGGTTGCAGAGAAACTAAGGGAAGAAGCTGCTTAGGAATCTTCTTCAGGCTACAATGTTGGAAGGGACTGAATGAAGTCACAACCATCATTTGTGAAACAGATCTTGAATCTATTACCTCTGTACTGATTTGTTCTTTCCAGGACCAGGAATTCCAAACTATCTTGTTTGCAGAATGCAGCAAGGACAGACAAATAGAAAACTTTTGTCCACTGGATTTCATAGATGTGAAGTAGACTGCCTTCCTCTTCTATTAATTATACTTAAACTGTAAGGGTAAAATGATACTGTTTTCTTTTATACAAGTAAAGGTAAATCTAAAAGCCTTCCTTTACTTTATCCTCCTAACATCCTTGTTTAACTGGAATTGTGTTCCAACTGCAACCGTGAAAAATAATGGCTTTTGAGCTTGCTCATGTAGTTGTTGAAACAGTTTTAAGTCTAAAAGGACTGTAAAAAAAATGATGCATGACAAAGTGCAAGAATGGGAAAATCTCATTGTCACATTAATTATCTATTGACAGAAGATATACAGTAGGTGATGCAATGGCTTTGGATGTTCTTGTCTTTATTACCTCTTGGGGGAAAAGTTCAGATCATGAAATGAATTTGGTGCTCTTGAGTGGACATTTGTCCTCATCACAAAATAACCTCGTAATTCAGTGCGATGTAACAAAATTGGAGAGCTCAAATTGAGGATGCTTAGAACCAGGAGCAACAGGGAGTGATAAATCAGGCTAGAGGTGCAGGGCAATGCCACTTGGGGTGACTTTCACAGCATCTGTGAGACAATGCCGTCCCCATTACAAATCATTCTGCCAGACAGACATCCCAAGGAGCTCCACATACTTGAAGGAACATATCAAGCTAAAAACAGTGCTGAAAAGGAGGGTGATCAGAACTGGTCTAAGACAGTACTCTGTTCAACTGCCATTCAATTTTATGAGAACAGAGATTTTAATACTGTATTAAAGTCATATTCTGTAATTTTGCCTTTCTTCTGCTAATTTTCAGGGCTTATTTCATAGTCATAAACAATGAGCAATGTACATAATGCACACTTGTATAAATAATAGTCCCTGAGGGGGATGTCTGAATATACAGTAAGTATACTTAATTGAATTATATTAGCATAATTGTCTGTGCTAGACATCCATCTTTCAATTGCTAGTACAACTTCAGGCAAACACTGGTGCATTCCTACAGCTAACTGTAAACTTTTTGTGATTTATATGAAATGAATTGATGGTTTTGTGTTTAATTTTTAACAGTTGACATCATCATCGCAGTATCACCTTCTGAGGTGGCTGCAGCAGGTGCCTTTGTTAACTGTCTCTAAAAGAAGGCCCACTGGCAGCTATTTTGTTTATCACAAATATCACAGTCTGGCCCACAGAGATGGTAACATTCAACTTGGGAGAAGACATTGACACAGTTGTAGAGTGTAAATCACCACTATGGCACACTAAACTCTGCTGAAGCCCATCTTTTGCTCGTTGCATATATTTTTCTATCTGTCATGATACAGGGTTGGATCAAATGTCTAAGAAAGTCTAAGAATGAGAAACACATAGAAACTATATTTGTATTATTGTTTATATATATTGTTTATATATACTGTTTACATACATATATCATGTGCATATATATAGTGGACAAAATGAGAATTCCTTCTTTTCATTCTAGCTATGCATTCTTACAACTCAGTCTCAAAATACAATATTTTATATGTGTAAAGAAATGATTTTCAATCATTTGTAAAGACATCAGACTATTAATGCAGTTCATGAACTGACTGTCTGATGGAACATAGAAGATTCCTGTGCTTAAGTCCTAAGACCTGTATGCAAAGCCCATGAAAAAGGAAAAGTTTAGTACTGCAATATTCCACCTTGACTCACAGCCTTCCCCAGCTCACTTCTTAACTGCCATATATTATGTATTTGCCAGTGACACTTTGGATACATTTGCAAAGTGTTATTATTTTATTTTATTTATTAGCTGGCTTTAATTATAATCCTGAAGGAAGCTGAATTACAGTCCAGCGGTAACACAGTCTGACAGTGGAGTAAGTTATAGCTGCCACCTTCATGGGACTGTAGAAAATACAGCAAAATAAAGCGAAGCGTTTCATTCTTCAAATTTTCTGGACATGATTAGATGAGAGACTAGTCAGAGATGGAAAAGTCTTTAGACACAGAGCTGCTGTTTTTTAATTCTGTCAGCTAGCTTTGTCAACTAAATACAGTCTACTGTGATGGAATCATAATGATTAATTAGGTAAAACATCTTCATCCAGCCTCTTGTGCAGTTATGACTTATGTTATCCTCACTGACTATAACCTCTATCAGCTCTGCTCAATTAACTGAGGTTAAGCATTCTAGATTATTGAGGAAATGGGTGACGTTAAATCAGAAAGACTTTCCCAATTTAAAAAATAAAGGATGGTCAGGTGTTTCAGAGACAAGATTCAATGCCAAGGATTTACAACACCGTTCTCTGCCACAGATACTGGGTGGACAAATCATACCTGAATTTAGCTGTCAAAAAGTTGGGCTTGGAGACCAAGCTGCTCTTTATGGAGCGACATATGGTCACCAGAAAGAGGCAGCCATTTCAGGGGGTGAGTCATCCTCTGCCCTCTGGTAGATGGGACAAATCACCAACCAGAGGATTTTCTCTCTCCCCTTATTAACCAAAGAGGGACTCTTAAAGACTTAATGTCATGCTCAAGTTTTACATCATGAAACTGGAGTGAGATAAACACAGACTTTTCTGCCCAATACATATTCAGACACCTGAAGTTGCTCATGGAAGACATAGCAGAAGATCCTCAGAGGATATCATGCCTCATTCTTCTTGAAGACCTAGTACCAAATGTGTCATGTAAGGGCTGATTGTGGAAACACTGACAACTCGATGGCTTGGTACATCTGAAAATAGGACTACGTAAGCTGCGTCCGTACTAGTACTTTGAACATAACCGGGGACGCACCCAAGCTCATCTATACTGTTAAATTGTTAAAATGATCCCTCGCTTGGGACTGTGACAGGCTACCATTTTTGTAAGCAGTTGCTGAGCATGGTACAGAATGTAGCATAGTCCAGGGATCACTTCCAACTGCAGTTTGTGTGTGGTAACCCTGCTGTGAAGGCTAAGAGGGTTTAATAGCATGGAAACATGTTGGTCCATGCCAGATGACTTTAATGTCAGAGAATGGGCATGTTTAATTTATGAATCCATTTAAGGCTTAATCTTAGACTGTATCTATGCCCTCTTCTTCAACCTTTTCTGTATCGCAAACTGACCCAAAGCAAGGTACCCCTGAAACTACAGAGCCAAGCCAGTGTTGATATATGCCCCTTAGAAGGGTGGGTGAAATGACACAACAACCAATGCTAAATGGTTTTCAATTGACTCAAAGCTTAGGCATCGGCCTGAAAAAAAACAGTGAGTATCCCTCAAGGTTTCTCAGTATACTAATTTCTATGGTCTTTTACACATGGAATGACTGGTTTATCCCCATCTATGTAGTGTGCAGTATTGGAAAAGTCACAGATGTTTCCCCTTGTTATTTATTGTCTCATAGCTGCCATCTGTTCAGTGCAGGCTCCTGTTGTCTCTCTACCAATACTTAGCTCATAAACTCTTTGGACAAGCACATCTCTTTGTCTCCAGGTTGCTTGACCTAAAATCTCTGTAACAATACAGGTAAAATAATAATAGTAATTATAGTAGTATAAATGCAGACTTCAGCTGTTGGAGGCAGGAAGCAGAAAATTCAACTTAAATGTATGTATGTGTTTGTTGTATTCTTCTGAAGCAATCTTTCCAAAATAGAAATATAGCCACATGTTATCTAACTATATACAGTAAAGTGGTACTTTTGACAGGATTCTTGACAAGTAAAAAAATATCACTGCGTTTTCTTGAAAGGAAGGAAAAGCGGAGAACAAAACACCAGATTTTAATGAACTGAAATTCTTCATGAAACCATAACCTTTTCAAATTCAATAGAGCAAAGCAAATCAACTGCCCCCCGGATCATCCAAAATATAATTGTTTAAACCCTGAAGAAAAGTGAATAAATGAACATTTACTAATGAACATACATATTTTTCTAATTATATCAATTATCATTCCAGGACAAACACAAATGACACTGACTACTGGTGTGGTTTCATGGAAATCACAACCTTTATTTTTTGACAAAATGTATGCATGTTTTAATTGTAAAATTTATAAATAAAGTCAATAATGAAAGAAGTCTGGGGAAAAAAAAAACTGATTTAACTATAATCTACTTCATGCCAGCTTTAAAAAGGAATATTTAAAAGACCTGTCCAACTGATCGATCAAATGATTCACTTGGATGGTCAAGAACTGTGAAAGATGATGACTGACCTGATGCAATTCTCTAGTAGGTCGAGGGCTGAATGTTACATCGCAGATGTTATTACATGCTGGGACAGAGCTGCGCAGCCATAGGGAGGGCTCTGGGAAGTATCAGAGAGGCAGTGCCTTTATGCGCTCCTTGGTGGGACACAGGAGTGTGGCCAATGGTGAAACACTGGCCCACGTTGTCCAGAGAGGTGGTACATGCCCCACCCCTGGAAACATTCCAGGTCAGGTTGGAATGAGCAACCTGATCTAGTTGAAGATGTCCCTGCTCATTGCAGAGGGGGAGGACCAAGTGACATTTAAAGGTCCTTTTCAACCCAAACTATTCTGTGATTCTAATGCACTGCATGTCTGTAGGACACCGCACCTCTGCTTGCCAGTCCTGGTGAGTAATGAGCAGAGGAGACAGAGCAGGAGCCCTACAGCCTCCAGGCAGATGATCTGTGACTTGTGCTATGCTTGTCAACCCTTCCTGCTAAATGGAAAGGACACTATGAGGCTAGGGCTCTGCAGGGTCAAAATCGGGAGCCCCCAGCATTCCCTTTGGGCCTGGTTCACACACACATTCACATACAAACACGCATGTGCAGGCTGAGCACACTCTAACCCTAAACCTACATGTGAATGCAAAGCTGAAGGTCAAATTCTAAAGTCCGTAACAGTCAAAATGTCCATTGAAATCAATGCTATTCATTCCTAGGATGGTGAAATGACCCATGCATGTAGAGAGGAGGCAATAACTGCCTTGTCCTAGAGCTGGTGGAAGCTGTTTCTGCCTTGGATGCTGGCTTAATTTCTAGCATTTGAAGACCAGCCAGGGGCCACAGGTGAAAAACCACAGTATTTTCTCCACTCAGATTTACAGAGAAAGCATGAAAGGGTATGTTAAGTGACTTTATCTATAATACAGAGAAGCCATAGGGCAACCATGAATTGGGCCTTCAAGGAGCTACTTCTGCATGAGGGCTGAAGGGAAGGAACTCCAGGACCTGGTCTGGAAGATGTTGTGTCAATGCTGCCTTTTTGAACTGTTACATGTTACTGTGGTCAGCTTCTGATGGGTGGCTCATGGGGAATTGCTATCAGGTTGTACTTTCCTTTTTTTTCTTCAGGGATCCTTTCAGTTTCCGCCACAGACTATCCTTCCTCTTCATCTTCTTCTCTACCATGGGCAGCAAGGATTCTTTCCTTCGGATTTCCCTTACTAGTCCATGAAAGACATCATCAATGTAGAAGCGGAGGGCAGCTGAAGTCTCAAAAAAGGAGCAGGCATATTCTCTGGCTAGGCTCATTCCTTCTTCAGTTGAGACCTACAATGAAAAGAAAATCCCATAAATATCGCCTAATGCACAGAACATGAATCAACACAAGAACATTACAGTATATGTAATCTCACTTTTTGGATAGAAGCAAATCACTTTTACAGGAAAATATTTGGTCAGTACTGGACAGAGAATAATCAAGAGTGAAAGGATCAGACTGAATCCAGGAGGTGTTTGAACAGAGCATACTGACAATATTCGTGTGCTCAGGTATATTATTTCCCTGATTCTGATGCACCATTTTTTCCATGCATTTCCTCTTTAGTGCAGTAATCCTGTACGGGTTGATAATGTTGGTACCTTTATTCCACAGACTGGAACAGATGGCCAAAAAGACTTACATAGAATTGAGGTCCTAGAAAATCTCTGTTCATCATTATTCTAATCCTGGAGGCGACTTGGCTCTTTAAGCATACCACGTTTCATACCTTAAGATTTTTCAGTCACATTAATTTCTGAGCATGCCTTTAAGTGTTTTAGTCGTGGCAGGCCTGTAATCCTGTCACTTACCTTATGCCTGAGCTGTACAAAGATTCCAAATATATTTGTTTTTCAGCTCATCTTCCGTAAGTGGCCCTGTCTACTTACTGTTCTCAGAAAACATGAAGGACATGTGTATTTGTATTTTGACGAACTATAAGGGGAGGAATCACCATGAATCTAGAGGGATCCAAGGCAGCTCTTTTCTGATTTGCTTGATTTTTGAAAAACAGGCATCTTTTTCCTAGAATTTCCATATTGGCTGCCTCTTGGAATTTGACCTGCCAGCCTGCTAAATGGAAAGGTGCTCAGCATGCTGAATGATGTCTGGTTTAAATAGAGTTTAAATGCTTATCATAAGGAGTACCACTGCCTAACACTTGAGGTACTTTTTGCACTTTGGGACCTCATCCAGGAACTTCTAGCAGGTCTGCAGCAAAACAAGGTGCAAACCCTATGTATGAGCTTCTAAATGTTAAGCTAGCTTTCCAGCCAGTAGACTGTTCTTTCTTTTCAGTATTTGAACATAAAATTGACTGAAGAAACTGTATGAATGAAATGTATGGCATATATTCAAATTCTAGGTCAGAAATTCCAGCCTTTGTTTTTATTTTTATTTGGATATCATGATTTATTCAAGTTACCAACACTCTGGATAAAAAGACAAAAAAGTACTTTGAGACAGCCTTGTGAAAGGCTGAATAATACGCTATCAAATGTCTGAATTGCTGCTGTCTACCACAAGATTAATCTCGGGTTGGTTTTTTTTTTTCTTATTTCTACCTTCATGCCCCCAGAGGTGCCATTTATATTTATTAGGGAAATAAACACTGATGTTTCAAGATACAAACAAACTCTCTCATGCCTACCATGAGGAAAATGCCCTTTATGATAAAGTTATGACATCACTATGAATTTTTTGTAACTATCCACAAGGCTGGACAGAGTATGAAACAGGATTTTGGATGAAACAGAAAATTAGTTCATTCCAGCCTAGAGGTAAGTCTGCACCGAGCATGTACCTGCATAACACAGACCGCAGAATTCCTCCCCGTCACCTTTGCATTGAGTCACAAACTTTGTAACATTAGTAGGATCATTCCTCTATGTTACAGGTATAATCTTAATTTAATTAAGAATACCGTAAGGGTAAGCAGGGATGTTGTATGCCAACCTGAATAATACTCATTGACACAATGAAAGATTGTTACCGCTTTCCAACTGCTATAATTGCCAACCTTTAGCAAAAGGAGATGGGTAGCAATATGGTCCTTGTTTTTCTCTGGGCAGCTGTGTAAGCAAAATGTGTGATTCAATATGTCTATTGGGTACCATTGTGAAATTGATTGTCTGGATAGAAGACTATTTTGGTCTATTTTGGACTTTATAATCATTTTTTTCCTTGCTATGCCTTGTTTGAACCGAAGGAGGATTTTTTATTTTATTTTGTTAAAAACACTGCAGTTCTGAGCAAAGGATTGCACAGAGCTGCCGTTTCAGAGAACATTTTGTGCAATCATTACCTAAAAGGAAAAAAAATGTACATAAATTGTAACATCCTTATGTTAAAGAATGGTAAAGTCGTCTGTATAATTAGGGTGCAAGCACAGCAATACTCAAATATAAAAACTTGCCCTTCCCCTTGCTCCATGATTTTCTAGTCTTTGCACATCTAATTCCTCCTTTGTTTTGCTTTTTTTTTTTTTTCTGCTGCCTTTTCTAGGATCAAAACTATGTTTTCTTCCACCTGCAAGGAAGAAAAACTGCAGGGAAGACATGCTATGCTCTGTAATGAAACAGAACTGCTAAGAGCTGTGAGAACAGGAGAATACTCTGGAGAAATAAATTTTACAGAAAAACATCCTTCTAGTCTCTGTGTGGCTGGAGGTTTGTAACTTGGCCAAATTTGGCTAGATTTCTACAAAAAGCAGCAAAAGTTTGGTTTTGGACTCCAGATTCCTGCCAGATTAAAGAGAAAACATTAAAGTTAATAATGGCAATGGCTCATTTCAAAGTGTGGTATTTTTCTTATATCTTACCCTCAGGAACTAATTAACTGCTTTGGTGAAATTTTATGAACTAATTCAGCATGAGGAGGACACCTGGCACAAAAAATTTCAGGACATTTAGTTGAAGTTTTGCAGCTTCAAGGCTGAAAACAGGCATCTCTGAAATTTAATGCTGTCATAATTACCACTGCTGCTTCCAGCACCAACGAAAATATAGCTATAGTAATTTAACTAATCTGATTGCTAAAGAAAATGTAAATATAGAGAGATGTCTAGGGGAAAAATAGATATTTTTCTTTCAGTTCATCGTTTGGTCAAGAGGCTAGACACCTATGGAATAAGAAACAAGGGATAAAGCCCTTGATGAGGTCACTGACGCCCACATAATTCCAGGGATTTACCTCGTTCCCATCTTATTGCCAGAAGAGAAACTATATCATAAAAATCCATCCCAGATCTGCACAGCTCAGGGACTTGTTGACAAATTGCAGCTTCTGTGGGTCTGTGCCAGAAGAAGATATGATCTGTCAGCATGACACGAACAGACAGGTCAGGGAGCGAGGTCATTCTATTGAACATATATCTGGGAAGAAGGGCTTTATATCTCATCTTCAGAGTAACCCTCTGTGATTGAAACTGGCATTGTTTCCCAGAGTATAATTCTGGTTATATTGATTCCACTTTAGCTTGTTCCTTTGCTGGTAAACTTTAAGGGAACGAAGGTGGAAGACTGGTGTAGTGAAGATAATGAAAAATGAAAATTTATGAGCTGGCAGAAACTTCCTGAATCTGATCCAAACTTTAAAAAGTGTGATTTTCTTTGGGGGGGGTGTGGGGATTGGAGGGTGGATCAGGACTTACAGAAGCAGGGCACTGAAGCTTTCAGTGTAACCAAAGAATAAGATCTCCCAGAAGCGTAAGCTCTTAAAATGGGCACAAACTTGATGTGTGAGCCACAGAAAAACAGTCTTCTCATGTCTTCCTTGCAAAATGCATGGTTCTGAGTGTCCATTTGGGCACATGAGAGTTGAGAGGGAAGGTATGTCAGTTACAACAGCATGAGGACTGTGGGTAGTACGTGGGACTGTAGGTTGAATTCGGGAGTTTCTCATCTCTGGAGAGTTCAGGGCAGCTGGAACACAGCACAGCTTCATACAAACAGGAAGTATTCACTGGCTACAGACCACATTTTATAGCATTAAGATTCTGTTTGTGGCTTTTGCAAACCTCCCTTGGAAAATTACAAGTGAGATTAAATGCAACGCTGACAGCCTGTGAAAGCTGTGATGGATGAGCTGCCATCTTTAAGACAGCCAGTTCCCCACTAAGGTCAGCTCCTGCACAACCAAAAGGAGATCACAAAGCCACCGGACTGAATGCTGGGTGGGGAGACACTGGCAATCGTTGCCCTCCATAGGCAGAACATAAAAATATCTAGATCCGAGAAGGACAGTGCAAAGAAACTAAACAGATCAATAATCTACCTCTGCCCTTGGTCTGCCATTAGCTGACAAATCTCCATCAGGATAAGACTATTTTGTGTTCAGCTTTGTTTCTTCTTTGGTCAAGACAGCAACAGAAGCATCCCAAAGTAGATTTCTTTGACAAACATCATGTTAGCAGAATTCACAGCATTACCTTGGGTGAGCCAGTGGTGGCCTTCGTGCAAGAGAGCAATGTGTTTCCACCTGTGCATCTCATTTCTGCAGCAGCATGGTCTACTTGAGATGGCTTTTGCAGCTTTCCCCCTGGGACTGGGACCTCCAGGTTGCCATGGAGAGCCCTGGAGGCTGCAGGTGGAGCGCTAAGGGTTGCAAGGTTTCTCCTAAGTTTTTGTTACAGAGATTTCCATCCTGACAACCCTCATTAACTTTGCAATGGGAAACAGAGTGATAATTATAGATCCAAAAGCTTTCTTCTGTGAATGTTTTTTGCTGAAGACATCAGGTCTTGATCACTAATCAGAGACAGAAGGGGACACATGTTGCTCAACACAATGTTCATCTAAATCCCACAAAGTCTAATAGGAGGAATTCCAGTGGTTTTTGATCAATCTCTGTATTTTTGATAGGCAGTAACTTATGTGAGCTGTAAACAAAAGATAATCATTTAAGAA
>VYZM01008164.1:10220-21938 GCA_013398915.1 Dromas ardeola | reverse complement strand
CAGGGAGGAAGGTGGGGAGGGAGGGATGCAGCATCTTTAGCAGCCTTGTTTGTAGCACAACAAATAATAAGAGTAGGAAAAGCCACAAGTACTCTAAATAGTGTCTAGGAAAGATCCACATCTCTTCCCTTCAACTCTGGTGAATTTTTTATTTCCTGATAGACCCCATGGCAGGAAACTAATATCCAGATACCAGGCTGTGCATTTGCACCTGAGTATCAGTTTAGAGACAAGCAAGCAATCCAGAAGAATCCACACAAACATTTGCAGCCCTTCCCATCACAGTTTATTCCCTCAGAAGATCAGAACAAACCTAATAAGACACAGACCTATAATTTGCCACAGGAAAAAGCTGGAGAGTTCAAATGTATTGATGATTTCCTGGGTCTCCGATAAGCACATTTGCCAAGAGAAAAAGAGAAAAATAATCTCATGGGTCTAGATAGTGAATGCCATCCTGGACAATAAAAAGAAAAAAAAATAAGTATTGCCTATCTGACATGAATGACAATTTTTTTAATCCCAGCACTGACCTCTGAGTTTATGCCAAAGGCATTCCCACACAACACCTGCAGGATTTCTCATTAATAATGGACAACAACCATGACTGACGAACTTGCTCTAGTCTCAGTTCATCACTCTACGTCTAAGGTATCAGTAAGAAATTAGGTGGTCCCCAGCCACCCACTACTGACAAGCACCAGGGACCTACCCAGTAATGTGGACGGGACAAGCTCTGTATATTGGTAGGTGGGACTGGGTCCAGCAAAGGCTGAGGTGAGTGTTCCTACATTGCCACCTGCCCTACATTGCCACCTGCCTTTCCTAGACCCAAAGGCTTTCACTGTAAGCATTTGATTTCTGTTTTGAGAATCATGCAACCTAATCCACTAACCCAAAAGCAGATGTATTATACCTGTGCAATTTTTGGCAGTTATTCATTTTTTCCTTGGGCAAGTTTTGTATCAACAGGCATGGTGGCAGAGACTTCCTACAGGCTGGTATAAGGATCTTTCCAAGTGTGAAATGCTATTGTTCAGGTCAAAGCTCAAATACTTGGATATTACAGCAGTGGCTGGCATTGAAAACCTGAGCAGAAACAGATAAAACAGAAAAATCAATCTTCCCGTCTTCTTAAGACGGGGACCACTGTTGTTATTTGTTCACATAATATTTGTCATGGAATATTTTTTTTTAAAGAAGAAAAAAAATGTTCCAAGTCCTTTCACCCTTCTTTTCTTTCTTCAGATATTTACATTTATAAACTATCATATTCTTGCCATGGAGCAATGACATCCCTGAAAGGAGGGGAAAAAACAAGATCAAGTGGAAATCAATTCATGCTGAAAGAAACGTTGAAGACTAAGCTTTGTGAGTAACCAGTGTTTCCTCTTTGTGGCCAGAAATTCAATATGACTATGTTTCAGGTCTAAACAAATGCACAGTAAATGCAAAAGTAAAACAAAAATCTTTGAGTTAAAATCTCTGGTTTCCATCTTCTTCAATATAAACATTCTGCTTTGTTTCAGAATTTTAAATTAATTTTAAAATAAATTATTGTTTAAAGTTAGAATGTTGACACTTTTTCTTCTGCAAACATTAACATTCTAACCTTTATGTATGATCAGATTCGCAACTGCATACATTGCAGCTACCAATTTGATTTGGCCAAGATTCCCCTAAAATTCACAACTAGTTTCTGCTGACACAAACCAACATTTTTCATTCCACCAAACATGTGCACTCAGTCCTCGGGGAAGCAGACACCTCTTTTCAGTAGCCTGAGCAGTAAATGAGTAACATGCTGCAGAAACGTAAGAGGAGAATTTCATGTCAACACCATTACTCTTAAATCCATTTGGAAGCCTTCAGAAGTAATTAGTTGAACAAACCTCACTCCAACTTCATGGCAGGCAATTCTGCAGGCTCAGCTTTGCTGGCTTTCTAGATTACAAGGCTAGATGAGATAAAAGCTGCCGTACAATTAATCATTATTGTGAGGGTATTGCAATTGGTTCTGTTCCTCTTTCTCCCTCCCCAGAGTTACGTGAAAGCTGGTGTCTTATAAGAGTTTTCCATGTTTTCCTTCCTGCCTTGCCACTCTGTGATACTTTTTACTTGTTTCACACTTAAGAATTAGTGGTGATCAGAATGGGGTCTAGCATGAATGGCCATGGGTGTAGATAGGATTAGCAGACAGGGACAAGGAGAAGATCATAGAATCATAGAAAGGTTAGAGTTGGAAGGGACCTTTAAAGACACCTCCCACTAGACCAGGTTGCTCAAAGCCCCATCCAACCTGACCTTGGACACTTCCAGGGATGGGCCACCCACAACTTCTCTGGGCAACCTGGGCCAGTGTCTCACTACCCTCAGAATAAAGAATTTCTTCCTAATAGCTAATCTAAATACCCCTCATCCTATGATATCCCCACTCCCTGATAAAGAGTCCCTTCCATCTTTCCTGTAGGCCCCCTTTACGTACCGGAAGGCTGCTAGATGTGGTCTTGGTGTATGAACTTATACCTTGACCGACTAGAAGGTATGGCAATAGCACATGGCACAGTACTACACATCTCACACCATCAGCGGTTTCAACCTGTGAAGGCATTTGCATTATGGAGGCTTAGATATTCTTTCCCTTCCCCTCATAACCTGTCCCTTTGCAATTGGACAGGAAGGAAAATGCAGCTTTAGCAATGCAGAAAATAATAGCTGGTCTGGGGCTTCTGTGATAAATTTTGTGGCATATTTTCAGGGGATGGATTATGGAGAGTGTGGGATTGTAAAACTAATTTGCTCCTTTTTTAAAGGAAAAAATGTATAATATTCTTGCAAAAAAATAAATTTCTAGACAAAACTGGTGAGATTCATCTGTCTCAAATTATGCCCTTCTCACCTGGATAGTCCTTAAGGTGGGACATGAAACACAGCTTAAACTACCTGTTTTGAGCCAGGAAGAATCATACTCTCATTCAATCCAAGGGAACTGCAAATTGTTGAGGGCTGAGAAAGTAATCTGATGAAGCATCACTGAACACTTGTTCTTATGCTCTTCACTATTGACCACTGCTAGATTAGACTGATATTTTCTCTGACCCGCTATGGTAATGGTTACACTCTTATATGGAAACTCTAAGCTATTATTAGCTATTTCATTAAAGGCATCTGTCTCACCCTTTTTCATAGGAAAAAAAAATCAAGATACAATGCTAATTCACACTTGAATAATTTCTGGAGATTTTTAGCATCTTTTGTGATGGAGATTATTGCCCAGTGCTGATTTCTGTCTGGTATTTCTCTCCCTTTTTGGATTTTTTTTTTTCCACAATTCGGATCCCCAGTGTCCTTGTCATGCAGGAGCTATGTCTCCAGGTAATTTCATTCCTGGTTTGGGCAAATGTTTTGAGTAAAGAGAAACATCATCCCTGGAGTTGCATAGCCACAATACAAGTGAAGCACATAAGTCTCCAAGGTCTATTTTTCCAACTTGTGATAATGTTACTTCATTATTTCACTGCTGTAATGCTAAATAATTTAATAAACATCTCATTTCATGTAAAAATTACGATGGAATCAGAGTCCTATCTGCAGGTTAGACTCCAAAGTTGTTCTTCTCTACTACAGACTGTACTCTTCTGGCTTTATCTTGTCAAAAGCAAGACAGATGAATGCGTTAAAGTACCTTTATACCAGGAAATGTTTCTAGAGATATGGCCTCAGGATCTGACTGAATTGAATACTCAAAGCCACATGATCCTGCATCAGTCAGCAATAGCTCTGGGTCTAATTTGAAGAGAATGTGGATGTGTTAAATCCTTAGCATCAGTCTTCAAGATGAACAAGTATGGGTCAATTGCTCAAAGCATTTTTCAGAGATCTGACAATTTTCTAAATTGTCCATCATCTTTAAAGGTACTTTGATTGCAACACTCAGCTGAAGACATAGATAGCCATAAGATGGTTGCAAAAAGCAGACGTCTCTACATGAGTTCATCTTTGAACATTCACAGGAGGACACCAGGTTTTTGTAAGTAAAAAAATCTCAGAATAGCAGTTTTAAGTTCAAAAGAAAGGAAAATCTTTTCAATTTTTTGTAAGCAACACCAAAAAAAACAATTATAATCTGCTAATAACAGATGGTTATTAAAAAACTTACATGTAAAAAAAGGTGTAAATGTACCATTTAGGCTTTTTTTTTTAAGCAAATAGTAGCATTGAACTCTTATTTTAACACTGCAAGTGATTTCTATTGCTTCGTGAACACAAGTTAATTATCAGTCCATTACAGCCAGCCCCCTATTTTTTATCTATCTATAGACTGGTGTAGGCTATTTTCATTTATGTGTTAGACATTAAAACTTCACTAGTCAATTGAATTCAGTTCTTCATTAAGACTCCAGCACTAAGCAGACTGGGTACTGAGTAAATCCACTTAATACCTGGTAACCTACGCAAAACTCATGTCATTATAATAATTTGAAGACAGGAGTAACGTGGCCTCTAACAGCAATATTTTTTTCCTGAAAACACTCCACAGACATGAGAAGATCAGAAAACAGAGCAAGAGTCAGTGAGGAGGGCAGAGCTGCTTTCAGTGTGCTATTTTCAACAGTTGTCTGAATACTGGGAGATGTGATACAAGATGTGATACAAGAAATTTGGAGGAGATCAGAAATAAATCTGGAGAGCCAAATGGAAGACAAGGAAGAAGTAGAAACAGCTGTACATTTACTTGTGTGTGTTTGTACATATAGTGACAAAGGAGAACTGTGAATGAAATTAAAAAAAACATACAAACAAACAAAAATACTGGTGAATCACACAACTGTAATAATCTTTTGAGTCAAAGCATCAAAAAATTGTGTTCTGTTAAATGCGTCATTTTTAGACATATCAACAGACTACTGGAATTAAACTCTGAAAGTTCCCTTTATGCTTAAACTGAATATGAGTTTTCAACACTAGAGTAAAAAGAATCACAAAAATATATCTGTTCCAAAATGTAGTAAATAGTGTTGTGTGTCCCGGCACCACATATTCCTACACACTATGTGGAATGCAATGCACATATACCTCAGAGTACAGTTTTCACATCTAAACATACTTCCACAGAGAGCTTGCAGGCAAACAGAGAATACCATGCTACGTTCCTGTCAGTGAAAAGAAAATTGCAACAAAGCTCTCCCTTCTCCCTCCATCTCCATGCAATTGTCATCTGCTGAGATCCAGGGATTCTGTCCAGGCTGCTGAAGTGGGTATTCACCAGAAGGGAGGCAGAGGAAGAATGTATAGTGGATTTATAGAGATTCGGACTGCAATGGAATAACTTAATAGTTTTTTTCAGAAGTTAATTGCTGAAGTAAGCAGGTGTTGCAAATGTATGAGGTATTAAAGTGCCTTATGCACAATTTACAAAACAATGTTTCACCTTTCCACCTACTGCATGGGTTGCTTTTCAAAGAAAAAGTTACTCAAGGCACTGACAGGGGGATGTCGCATCAGGAAACGGGGGTGGCAAGGTGTTGTTTTTTTTTCCTGGAACCTCTAATTAATTTTGAGGGTTTAGTAATTTTGAAGTTTATTAGGAAGGTTTGTCAAACAATCTCATTACGGAAAATACTTGCACAGTATCTTTATTAAACTAATGACATTGATCTTCCTCATGTCAATATTAGTTCAGGCAAAATATTACACTTTTGCAGAATATGAATTGACTGCAAAAATTCATGGGAGCTTCACTGGAGTCTTACTTTTCAGCTCCTTTCTAATCTGCTGAAAGAGAGCTCATGGATGAGCAAAGGGTCTTTTCTTGGTCACAGGAACATTGAAAGAAAGAGGCCCGTGACATAAGAATCTTAAAACAGGAATGACAT
Organism: Dromas ardeola; assembly: GCA_013398915.1. NCBI lineage: Eukaryota > Metazoa > Chordata > Aves > Charadriiformes > Dromadidae > Dromas > Dromas ardeola. The sequence goes on along the minus strand of VYZM01008164.1, from coordinate 16,062 downwards.
CTGCGTAAGGAGCATCCACTTAGGTCCATCATGTGATGTGATCCGCCATCATGGACAATGCATAATAAAATGTTGAGTCTGAAGAACTACATATGAAGGGGATAACAATGAGAAATGAATGTGCTGAGAGAGAAAAATTAAAAAATCTTAAATGGCCATTGGGTAGGAAGAGCTGTAAGAACGCATTTAGCTAATTAGACATAACAAGCTCTCTTATTGTCTCCTAACCTCACTCAAATTACCTCACTTTTGCTGCAGGCTAAGAACATGCACTCGGATAGTTTCTGTGGTAACTTGTTCGTACATCTGTAGTTAGGTTGTCTTGTTGGCAAGCTCCCCATTCAGCGGGCAGTTTGTTTGGTGACCCTTCTGTATTTACTGCCTGTGGGCTTTGATTTTTATTCAGAATAGCAAGCACCTAAAACTAAGCAAAGTAACAGCTAACAGCTGGCAGAATCTTAACTTTGTTGAATATAGCCCCAACTTTCTTGCATACATCCTTAAGACATCTTGGATACTAATGAAAACTGAAGGAATGACGATGATCAAGGATTAATCAGTAGGGTGTTTTTTTCTAGAATCCTAATTTTTGACTGAAGCCAAATGGGTTGCCTGGGATTCTAGTTCATGTTTATTGGCATAAAGGAAAGGAAATAGTGAAGAGACAAGAAGAGTGAAGGTGAAAGGACGGTAGAGGGGAGGAAGAGAGATTATATGTTTATTATGCTAACTTGGGGGTAGAATGAGAAAACAGACTCTTAATAAACAGAATGGCAGAAACTCCTTGCTAGAAACATCTGTTTAACCTCCTCTATCCATGATGTATCTGTACAGTTATGCAGATATTCTTTTGATGTGTAGAAGATGCTGTATTAACACACACTGGGAGCCCAAATCGTGATTACAGCTGATAAACGCATATTCTGATCCAGTGTAATAGACTTTTCAGTCCTCCACTGATAAAGCTGCGGCTCAGTTTACCTAGCGGCATCAGTGGTCTTTCATCTACACACACAAACACACACACAACAAATGCTGCTGGGATCAGATTGAGCCTCTCCAATATACCTGGCAGAAAAGGTTGGCCTCACAACAAAACTTGGATTTGGATGCTGACAAAACATTGCTCTAAAGAGTCCCTTTGGTACTGGGAGGTATTCAGTATCATGCCCTCTGCAGATTAGAGATAGTTTCTGACATTTATTTATTTCCCGTGTTCCAGTCAGCTAGCAAGCTCAAGCCTGCACTCTGGCCAGACTCTGGAAAAGGCACTTGAAACTGTGAAAAAACATCGTGTGTAGTGTGGATGCCACAAGCCAGGCTGGTATCCTGCCTCTTTTGAAGATTTTCATAGAGTCATAGAATCATAGAATGGTTCAGGTTAGAAGGGACCTTAAAGGTCATCTGGTTTTACCCCCCTGCCATGGGCAGGGACACCTCCCACTAGACCAGGTTGCTCAAAGCCCCGTCCAACCTGGTCTTGAACACCTCCAGAGATGGCGGCATCCACAGCTTCTCTGGGCAACATGTTCCAGTGCCTCACCACCCTCACAGTAAAGAATTTCTTCCTAATAGCTAATCTAAATCTACCTTCCTTCAGTTTAAAACTGTTACTCCTTGTCCTATTGCTACACTCCCTCATAAAGAGTCCCTCCCCATCCTTCCTGTAGGCCCCCTTTAGGAACTGGAAGGCTGCTACAAGGTCTCCCTGGAGCCTTCTCTTCCCCAGGCTGAACAGCCCCAGCTCTCTCAGCCTGTCCTCATAGCATAGCTGCTCCAGCCCTCTGAATTTTCCAGAAATTCTTAGAGGAAAAATGGTGGGTCATAACTTGGAGTACAAGCAGCCAAGTGAACCGCTGCTTCTGCATCCTACCAGACAGAAAAGACTGAAAGTGAAGGACAGGAAACCGGTAACAGGTAAGTTACAGTAAATACATAGATAATACTATGTGGGGAAAGAAATACCTTAAGACATAAAGAGTATTAAGGACTGGAGAGAAGAAAGATAAAACTTCTCAGGAGTAACCTAATCTGTCCAATTAAATATTAACAGTATTTTATCACTGATAATCACAGTGGCTGGTAAGTGAATCTGGAACAGGTGCAGATCACCATCCATGCCTGGATGAACACCATGGTTCAGACTACAGAGTGAAAATGGGACATCTTTACCAAGCCTTGCAGGTATAACAGTCACAAAGACAGGCAATAACTCATTTGATTTATCTCAGGAAGCTTGCTCACAATTTCCTAATGGCTGGGTTTTTTTCTTAAATACATAAATAAGCCTAGGTTTGGGGGAATAAAATTGCCAGTACTAAAAGCAACAGCTGGTGAAAAACAGTAAGTGCTTGAAGCCTTAACAGTTATTGTCACTAGCAATTCAGGACATGTTATCACCCCATTATTTTTTTACCATTAGAAATAAAATGAGTGTTATTAAATGGTTTAGAAAACGACAACTGCCTGTGGTAAAGTTTTGTTGTACTCAATGGAAGGAATATTAATAAGAGGATAGGTATGATATCTTTAGGGAAAAGATGTGTAAAAGAAAATGTAGGTCCCATTTCAGAGAGAAAAGGCAGTTACTATACTACCATGATACATGGTTTAGGGTGGAAGAGATCTTTGTAATCCATCTAGTCCAAACTAGTGCTCATACTGAGTCCACCCAGAGCAGATTACTCATGTCATACTCAGGCAACCTTTGAACACCTCCAAGGAAGGAAATCTCACAGCCTCTCTGGGCACTTGTTCCACTATTTAACCACTCTCATGCTGAAGAAAGCTTCATAATTAATCAGATTTTATTGTGATGAAAAGCAGTTTTCATTTCTTCTCATTCTTTCACTGTGCACCTCCAACAAAAATGAGGCTTTACCTTCATTTTATTGATTATTAGGTGGTTGAAGACAGTAAGATGGTTCCCCTCTGGTTCACCAGGCTGAACAAGCTCAGATTTCTCAACCTCTCCTGTTACTTTTTGTGCTCTATCCACAAGACCATCTTGCACATTTCTGCTGAACTCACTCCAGGATGTCAAAAATATTTCTTGTACTGAGGAGCTCAAAACAGACACAATACTCCAGATACATTCCCTCAAGCGCTGAATAAAGGTGCAAAGATCACTTCCTTGGACCTGCTGGCTACATCTTTACTAGTACAACCCAGGATGCACCTGGCCACCTTCACTGTAAGGACACAGTGTTGGCTCATGGTCAACTCATCCATCAGGACTTCCATTTCCTCTTCTGCAAAGCTATTTTCTCTCCAGTAGTGCCCAGCTTGCACTGCTGCATGATGTTGTCCATTCCAGCTGAAGGCTTAGCATTGCTTTTGCTGAACTTCATGCAGCTCCTGTCAGACCATTTCTCCAGTCTGGCAATATCTACTTTCTGTGTATATCCTAACTGCCAGTGCATCAACCACTTCACTCAATTAAGTATTACTCATGAAGATACCTTCTGTCCCAGCATTGTTTTTAGTAAAGATATTAAAAATACTGCCTTGAAATTGACCTCTGAGGAATGATACCAGTAATTTCCTGTTAGCTAGACTTTGTACTGCTCATCACAACTCTTTGAGCGTAGTGGTCCAGCTAATTCCCATTCACCTTGTACCCTATCCATCCAAACCATATCTCACTTCTTTGGCTGCAAGGACACTATGGGAGACTGTCTTGAAAGCCTTGTTAGAGTCAAAGTAAACATGATTCATTTTTCTCATCCAGAGTGTGTCATCTGAAGGCAATCACAGAAGTCAGTCAGCTTGTCAGGAATGATTTGCCCTTGGTAAATCCATGCTACCTGTTCTCAGACACATTCTTCTCCTTCATGTGCCTGAGCGTGGCTTTTTGGGACAATCTGCTTCATAAATGGATCATCCATTTTTTTCAAGGTAACTAGATTGAAAAAATGTATGGACGTAATTGATTTAGCTTTAAACTACTTAGCTCAGATATTGATATATATAAAGATAAAGACATCAGCACAGTCTGTACATTCCTATCCAGGAACCTGAGTGTACACCCAGCAGCTAAACCCCATATTCAGCCTCATTGAATCTTCTTCCAAGACTGCTCAAAGAATGCACATACAGATGTAACTGTTGAGTTGAGATAAACATAACAAGAGATAACTCTGTCCCATGTAAGTAAAGACAGGTGGAAGTTCTTGATAAGTAATGATTTTGGGTCACAACCTGAATTTTTCTACCTGCTGGATTTCTGCTTTGCCTCTTTTTGGTTTTGTTTTTCTAACCTTTTAATGTTTTAAATGCTTGGTTAGATACTTCTGACCCTTTTGCTTTTTCTTACTAGCATGTTACTGAAAAAAGTGTAAATCCAAAGTAGAACACGTGTTATCAAGGAGGGCAGGATACAGCCTCCCAGACTGAGACAATGAAAAAGGGAGTAAAGGTACTCAATTCTCATGCCATATGGGTAAGAGGGTTGAGCAAATAAAGCAAAATTGCTGAAGTAAATGGAAAAAATTCTATTACGCCTTGATTCAGGTCCTAGAGAAACAGTCTGGTAACAGGCAGTCATCCGTCTCTGAACAGGTGTATACCTGAGTATACAAAATAAAAAGTGGGGGGAGCAGGGGGACAGTGAAAGAAGGGAACAGCTTAGACCACAGATGGCTTAAAATGATCCAAGAGAATATATTTTTTAACCCAGAATGACTGCATCCTTTCCATATACAGCTCTGGACACCGAGAACTACCCATGAAAAAGGGGGTTTGCTTTTGCTTTCTTATGCAGATTTGACATTTATGGCAAGAGTTACTTTACTTTGATGTCTCTAGTGAAAGATGAACTGTTTTGATTTATACCTACTATTCAATACTGCTCTCATTCTGAAACATATGCTGAACTTTGCACTCCGTAACCTGATGTTGGGGCACACTGCAGACTGCAGAAAAGCTGTACCTATGGGGTGAGTAAATATCTTAAATGAAAATTACACTACAGCTAATCCACAACAAGATTTAACAGTTTTCAATTTATTTGGCCTTCTAACTATTAAGTGAGCTGGGTGTCAGCAGGTTGAGTGCACTGCTAAGAGCAGACCATGAGACATATCTCAGTGGCATTCCACCTGCATAAGTGGGCCTGGCTATTGTGTGAACAAATGGATGGCCTGGAAAGATTACAGTTGGAATGGCACGTAGCCACAGATAACACATTAACAGTCCAGAATTTATAGTTATTTTTGAGGCCCAATTAAAGGATTCAAGTGAAATATGCCAAACAAGGCATTTCTTCCTACCTTTCTCTTCCTCTTTGTTAATTAAGTTTGCAGCTTAATAATTCCAGAGCAACATTTTCAGACGTTATTTTTTTTTTTCTGAATTCTCACAAAAATTAGAAAACAAAACAAAGAACAAGATGAATAAAGAATAAAAAATAATTATTAAAGGGGAGCCTTTTGAAGGTAATCCTACTAGGACTGGTGGTCATGGGTATATGAAATGCCCATATATGAAATATATGAAATTGGAACACTATTTTAACACTCATTGACACAGTCCAGAAAGCAATGGAGATGCAGTATTTTATCTGTCAAATCAATTGATATAACTGGAAAAAAGAAAACACAGACAAACTTTAAGCTATACAATCTGTTTTTCGGGTCTAAATCAGAAGCTGCAAATCTCAAGTTAAAGTTGATTAGGGACAATTGTTCTAATTTTATCTTAATGAAAACAATTATTGCCACACTGTAGAGAAATAGGTACCATAGCACCTGTGGAGGGTGCTCAGAAGGATGACATAGGCCTTTAAGAGCTCCTTATTTTTTCAGTCCTTCAGTGTTTCTGGCACTGACACTAGATATAGGGA
>VYZM01008164.1:0-10172 GCA_013398915.1 Dromas ardeola | reverse complement strand
GAGGGGAAGGGAAGGGAAGGGAAGGGGAGGGAAGGGGAGGGGAGCTTGTGCCCCATTTTATTCTCACTGAACGGCTGTCCTAGAGTATCTGCATTGTCATGAGACAGTCAGTAACCATCACCTAACTTCTAGGCAGAATGAGTTCCTTTCTACTTAATACCCATTAGATGTTTTCTCATCATTGTCCTTTTTTTTAAATGGTACTTCCTCACAATTCTTTACATTTCTTTACTTCTTATCAACATATGCACAGTACTTTTATCACCTCTCTACTTTCATTTACCTAAGCTAAAGGAATTAAGCTGTCTTTAATTTCCTCTGATAGGACCAGCCTGATATGTATTGTCTGCACCTGTTTCAATTTGAATTTGCCATCATCATCCATAAGCAACTACAGCTAATCTTTACTGAGATTTCACTTGTATTTCTGTAATACCTTCAATACTTTTATGCCGCTGATAAACATATCACTCCGAATACCTCTTGAAGTGACATTTATTTTATACACAGTTGCATAAGGTTTGTGGTTTATAACCACCCTTTAAATGGCTGATATATCCAAGATTTTCCCTCCTGCCTTCCAGCTAATGTGTTATAACAAACAGTCTTGCTATTAGTCCTTAAGGGCATGGCCTTGCACTTTTTACAATTACATTTAATTCCACTTCTATCACTCCTCTGGGTCGCACAGCTTTTTCTCTACAATAACCCTGTCTCTTCTAGATAGAAAATGCTCCCACTCTGTGATATCAGCAAATTGTGTCAGTACACTCCTGCATTTTTATGCCTAGGTAATTAATGAAAATGTTGAAAATCAGCAAATTGAAGGGTAATCTAATATTCTTAGGGGGTAGATCCAGTTCCAACTGGTGGGGTCAGAACCAAACCCTCCCTTCCTAAAATGTTACTTAAATTTAAGAGTGTGTGTGGTTGTATATGTGTGCAATCCAGCTGTCATAATTTTTTTGCCAGTAAATCACCCATCTCTGTTGGCCTATCTAAACTAACCCATCTGTTACAGTTATAAGGAAAATAGTGGAGAAAAGGCTGATTTACGAAGTGCTGGATGATTGTCCCCATTTTTATTAATGTGTGATTATGATTCCCAGCTACATTGGGTGGAAATAGTCTAATGGTATTGCTTTCCATGTGAAAATTCTGAGTTGACAGACACTAAACACACCATGGCAAGGAGCCATGAATCCGTGCTGCTCCAGACACCCCACTCAGTGAATGGTCCTTTATGCGGCTCCTTGCACAACGGGGGGCTCTGGTTCGCGACCCGCACTGGTCGGCATCACAGTTATAATTCTAATAATCTAACGCCTCGAGGCTTCTATATGAATCAACTGCACAGGCTTGCTTCTAAGTGCCATTTTTTGGAGAAAGGGATAGAGCATATGGGGATTTGTACAGGCCAAACTGTTGGAAGTCAGTGATAAGGAGGAAAAAAAAAAGAAGGGAAAAAAAAAAAAGGCAAGGGAAAAAAAAAAAGGAAAAACTGTGAAAGACAACCCTTTAGTTGGTGTGCTTTGCGTTGCCACCTGCCAACCTCGGGCCTTCTGATCTCCTCTCAGTGAACCGTAGAGGCAGCAGTTGGAAAGATCAGATATACGCTCAGGGCAATCTGTCAGAAACTACTTTGTCATATTCCCCAACACTAAAACCCATGGAAATAGAATGTATGTGTTTAAAACTGTAACTGCCCCATATATGGGAAAACTACTCTTTTTGACACAGAAAAAAAGCACTGAACACAGCTCCTGCCCTGACATCTTTTTTTTTTTTAACATCACTAAATTTTAGCTTTTATTTTTTTTATCTCCCTTAAGCATCTGTACCTTGTTTGCTTGCCTCTGGCAACACAGTTGTAATGTCACTCTCAAGAGAGTACACTGAATTCCATTATACAACAAATGAAATAAAAAATGGCAGAACAAAACAACAGATAAATCCAACAATTATTATTTAAGTAATTTAAAGGTACTATTTGTCTGTGTTTTGCCATGGTATCATCCTTATTTGGGCCCTATTTGGCTATACTTTGGTTTTGTCTATGAGATGAGACACATAAATGGTGTGTGGTTTTTTTTAAACTAAGTGCTGAAGGTTTGTGGTTTTTTTTTTTTTTAAAAAAGCTATATCTAGGTATGCATAGACTGTCCTTGAAGAGATAAGAATTTGTGAGTAAATTTTTAACTTCTGTATTCTATAATACTTCTATATACCATGTAGAATATCCTATACAGCATATCTCATTTCCAGTGCAAAGCACTTTGCAGATATTCAATTAAATTTTGTACCAACCTGTTATATGGTATAATCTTATAATACCTGCCAAATCCAGTGATAATCATCCATATCATATTTAGATAATGAGGAATAGACAGAGGAAATAAAATATTTTTTTTCACCTATACTCTCATCCTTAAAATAATCAATAAACTATATTAAATTTAGTATTCCAGCTTCAATTGTAACCACCACACAAAAACACATTTTGGTGTCATACCTGTTTACCTATAGAGTTAAGAAGAGATTCACCATTTCTTTATTTAGCTTATGGGATGAAAATCCTATTTGCCCTACCATGTACTAAGGGGGCTGTTGGAGTATTTTCTTTTAATTCAAACCTTGTTTCACATGGGTCACACACAGGAATAAGCTTGGCATCTCTTCTGCATCTGTACAATGAAACTACCATGTACTGGCAGAATTTGGCAGACCTGGGCAGTTTTTGCTGGAAAGAAGCTAGGCACTATAATTGAGGTCAGGACTGAATTATACTGGCAAGGCTCTATGGTGGAATGTTTCCACAGCATTTCTCCAAAATCCTCTTGAGTGCAGATGTTTTGGTGAGTTTCAGTACTTCCGTGAGACCTAAATGTACTCACGTCTTCTGAAGGATAAGTTTAAAAATGATTAAGGAATTACCCAGGTAATATAATCTCTTTGGCAGTCCTCATTATACTGTGCTCTTCAACAGTGCTCAGAGACTCATAAACATAGTGACTGACCGGTCTGCCTAATATAGTCTCAGTATTATAATTTCTTTCATTTTGTGCTAGCAAGCAGCAGGTTGTTAAAATAATCATCAAGTCTAGCCATCCTTCAGAATACCATGGCCTCTGAATAATGTAGTTTCACTCAAATTTATGCAAGGTGAATTCAGCTCTGTGAGCATATCACTGCGTTGCCTGCTCATTACTGAAACAAAATTTAATAGACATTTTGAGTGTGTTACCTTCCTTTTTCTTTCCTCTCCATGTCTTGACAATACTTTCAGAACTGATTGTCTATTTTGGGCATCCATATCTCCATTGTTTGGTTTACGATTGGACAGCTGCTGACTGGTCCTAATTTTCAAAAGTCAGGTTCTACAGTCTTTTCTGGATAAGAGATGCTTTCTAAATATTCCTTAAAAAAATCTCCCAAAATGTACCAAATATGGATTTTTTTTCTTTCATTTACTCATCGGTACTTTACTCCTACTACAATTGTATTACTGACCTGTAATACTTAAAGAGAGGCCAATAAGAAGTGCTTTTGAAAATCAGGACACACATCACACATACATCATCATCAGAGTCACTTTAAAATCAATGACAGTCATCAGTCACTCAAAGAAAACCTAATCAACCAAACAAAGGTCGAAAGGACACTCACTTGTATCTCGCCAGTTCCATGTGGTGTCATGCATATTGTTAAAAAAAAAAAAATACTAAAATGATAGAGGCAATTAGGCAGCAATATTTAGCATTTTATTAGAAAAAAATTAATCTTTGCCATAGTTTCTTTGTATTTCATGCAGTATTTGTGATGCATTCTGCAGAAGAGTGTTTTCACTTGCTTATACGCTGTGTTCCCTCCCCCTCCCCTCTCCCCCCACCTTTTCAGATATTTAGAGTCATGGAGCACAAGAAAAGAAAGAAAAGTAGAGTATTTTAGGGGTAAAGTAGATCATCTCTGGAGTTGGTGAGTTATCTTAACATAGAAACTTGTTGCCCTCCACTTCCCATTGTAAGTAATTGTGATTGTCAGATAATGCAGACACCAAAAGGTGTTTTATGAGCCATTGTGCTCATATGAGCATTGTGTATATAAAGCAAGCTGCTGCTTTGTCACTGAAAGAAATTCATGATCATCCATTTCATATAACCAATCAGAATAAGTTTCTTCACAGTCTCTAGATCTCCTTTCTAAGACTTGCAAATATCTCCCTCAAAGCCAAAACCACTGTCCCACAAAGGTAAATGGGGAGAATTTTGTTCTCTAGGACTGTACTTGCAACAATAGCAATAATGATACCAATAAGTAGCTCTTTCATCTGCCACACCTTGCACAGCTTTAGACTCTTTCAGGCTCAGATTGCACCTATTTATTTATTATGGGTGACTCTATTCAAAGATTGAGAAACAGAGGTGCCAACAGACATGTAATATGCTTCAGTATTTTTCTCATTACCACAGTCTCAAATGCACATAGTATGTAGACATAATAATACATAATATTTGTAGATTTTAAAGTACAATTAACTAACCAGACCTCCTCCAGAGTAACTCAGGCTATAGAGTTTCATTTGTCTCAGTACCATGTGTTAAAAATCAACTGCAAAGGAAAGTATCCAACCTCGTCAGGAAGGAGACAAGAGATGGAGGATCTTCTGTGGTGCAGTAGTAGTAGCAGCACTGCTGAAAATGCCGAGCCTCCTTTCAAATATAAATGGGCTTTAACTGTAATTTAATTTAGCCTCCCAGCCATTGCTGCTTGTTTCTGTGCAGGCTACAGTAAACATCAGTGTGGATTTTGCCCCCATCTCACTTTCCCCTGGGGTATTTAAACTCTGCAATCTAGTCACCTCTCAACCTTCTTTTTAATAAGGCAAACAGACTGAGCTCTTTAAGTCTCTCATAGAAACGTGTGTCCTGAAGGCCTCATCCCTGTGATGATGTATATTTTATGAAATGAAAAAAAAAAATTTTTTTTTTTTTTTTTACTCATTCTGATTCAATAGCGGTGTGATACAGAAATTGTTTTAACAGGGAACAGGGACATAGTAGTACTGAATAGCTGGACTGAAGATAACTTGATTCTAAAGCAAAGCATGATGTGAAAATGGGTAGATTTTTTATTGCAGCCATATCTAGGGACTGTAGCCAGTGTTGGGCTAGATTTCATACTCCATAATCAGACATAGCCTAGAGGTTGGTGGGCTCAGTCTACAGAGGCCAAAGAAAAGAGAGGTGAGCTAGAAAAAGACACAAAGAAATAAAATATCTTACTTAACTCACAGAACAGGTATAAGAGGGCTGAGAATAAAAAGTTGCTTTGTGGATTGCCTCTTCTGCTTCTCTTTTGCTTCAAATTAGTTTATGAATGTGTTCTATAAATACTGATGACTGAGATCAAGATCCTCTTGCTCAGTCACTGTGCTGGTGTATAGTGTTTTGGACTTTTTCTAGTGGGTGTGTCTGATTTTGCTCGGAGACCTGCAGTTTTTGACCGGTCTTGGACATATTCCTTATGTGTCTTTGAAACACAAATGAAGACAGCACAGAAAGAGCAGTGGTGATTGACCGTCCTTCCTCACCAAGGCCAGTATCTTCTCTGCAGTAGTAGACAGCTGCTGTCAGAAGAGGACCTGGAAACCCCACATTAGACAGGTTGGGTGCATTAAAACATACGTTGTTGGGTGGGGTTTTTATTCTTTTTTCTATATAATATGTAATACACATCTTGCTCCTGATGCGTACACTGGGAGTTTCCTGCCTTTAGTCTCCTCCTCAAATTGTACCCTACTACATGGGGGTGGAAAAACAGCTGGAAGGTGAAAAAGTCACTTTTTCCCAGCAAACGTACTTAGAGTAACCCTTCTTTTTGAACTATCTGTCAACACACCCTCTCTAAGGCTGATTAATGATTGAGTGGAGAGGACTTCATGAAATGGCTTTGACTGGAGAGTATTCCCATTATCAAAAACTTACAGATGACAAGCCTGGCAAAATTTTTATTGTTAATGCATGACCACAAAAGCTACATCCAGAGACTAACAACATCGGGCAGCCCCCGAGGCAGGGAACAAACTGTACCAACCGTTTATTGACTTATGCAGAGTGTCTTTTAGGTAAGGCTTTTTTCTTAAGAAATTACCTATCCAGTCTAAATCTATCCGAATAAATAAAATAAAATGTACTAGAGACCACCCACCAATCCTCAATTTATATAGCTAAACTTTCTTTGTACCCCAAAGAAATGTCCCCTTGACTATATTGCCTAGCAAAAATAGCCTGTGGCTTTACGTCCCTCCAAATCACCTGTGAACATCATACTGGAAACTGCTACTTCCAGTGCATCAGTATTTCAAAGCGAGCGTGCTAACTATTAAACAGCACAAATAACTACGGATCAGTGCTTGAGCCCACTCCTTGGCCCTAACCATAAATGTCAGAATAAATCTTGGACCAATTTCTGTGTCATTATGCTTATCTGATATAAACTGTGCCTAACAAAGTATTGTCACACAAACTCGTCTCTGATCAGAGATACCTATGGTATGGACCTGCTCACTCTAGGATCTTACTGTAATTAGTAGACACAGTGTTAAAGCACTCTCTGTAGATGTCTTCTCTGATTGCGAAGTGGCTGACAGATAGGGTGCCTCCCAGCCTCAATTATCTCACTACAAACAGGACGAATTACTGCCCAAGTGCAATGTGTGCTGTGGAACACCTCAGATTGTTGTGGCAGATATTTGGAGGGATTTTCTTTAGTTTGTTCCTGCGCTTGTTGCTCAGGACTCCTCGCAGGGGAGAGAGGATAAAGGAGAGCTGCAGACACAGTTGGTAGTGGCAATGTGCAAACTCACTTGTTATTCCAGGTAGAGGTCTCTGAGCAGTTCTCAGGAGTGTCTCCCACTCAGGAGACATAGTACTGGTATGATTGGTGCTATTATGATTATTACTATCACTGTTATAATTATTACTCATTTACTCTAGATAAAAGCAGGGAGGTAGTCACTTCTGTGGACTTAACTGTAGACACCATCATGGACTTTGTTTCTACCAATGAAGTTTTTGTTCCTGGTATTTGCAATTAGAAAGCACATCCTTGCTATAAGTCTACACTATTTTTCCTCACTCCTCTGGTACACTGTATCAGCTGTTTCACCTGCTTGATATAGCCTTCTAACAATGTATTTCTGTCTTATCCATGCCTTCTCATATAAAAACAGGTGCTGAAGGCTTAGGGATGTGTATTTTACAGCTATACTGGATTTGATGACTGCTCTAAGATATCCATTTAACATATGAGTCTGAGCAACTGTAGTAGCAACCAATATCCAATAAAGTTGATAGAATTATTATTTGTTGCACTTTTATTACAGGAAAATTTTTCACAATGTGTGATATACCCTGATTCATATCCTGTCATTTATCAAGAGACATCTTCTTATTAGACCTTGTTAACTGGAAAAGAAACCTTTTTTTTCCACTTTATGAGGAGTAAAACAAGATAAATAATAATGGGAGAAATAGCTGTCAGGCAATTTACAAATGATATGTTGTGAAAATATGGCATCTCGATGGTTTATCCTAGGAAGACATATGTCGCAGTAATACCACGATTCAGAAGGTGCTTACTTTTATGAATGAAAATGAATGTGGATGGACAAATACCAGCTTAAACCTCAAGTTCAAGTTGAATGAGTCTAATGGCACAAATGCCACTAAAATCTTGTGCTAGAGAGCCAAGAAAAGTTATGCAGAGAGAGAATAATAGAATCATTTAAGTTAAAAAGACATTTAAGATCCTTGAGATCTTAAAGATGAGTCAGGAGATCTTAAAAGTGAGTCAGAAGATGGCTGTTGGCAGCATCGGGCTAGGTAACGTGGGGACCTTCATAACCTAAAGATTTCTGAATGCTTCAATATGCAGAATCTACCCCAGACTGCTGTCTGCTGTGAAACTGCCTCCTATCTCAGTGCATTCCCACTGGGTAAGTGATGCATACCCAGTCCCTCAGGATTTGCACAGTCTTTGTATCAGATTTGCTTCTCCCTAGGTTACAGGAATTTTAGCATGTTTATCTCTAAGACACACAGTGAGCCAGAGTGAGAACCTTATTCTGGACACCTAATCAAATTATAGAAGAATTTCTATTAGCTAAATAATGAGAAATAGTGAAGACGACCATTACAATAAATGAAACATATGAAGAATGTCAAGAAAGATGTAAATTTAGGCTCTGCTTTGGATTATCTGGACAATGATTCGGGTACTGGAAGTCTTAAACAGGTCATTTGAATATAAACTGCAATATTCTCCAAGAAGTCTTCAAACATGTTTTTAATACAAAAATGCAATCTACTGGCATTTTTCAAACATGCATGCATACAGACACACACACTTTCATAAACATTTCCCTTTTGGATGGAGGAGAGCAGGAGAAAGACAAAAAAACTGGAAAGCAAGGAAATGAAAAACTAGATTTGTGAAAAAATAACCAAATAGAAAGCAATTTGGAGCTTGCTGAAATGTTGGAAATTGTGGTTTGTATCTGTTGATTAGTTCCATGGTATCCAAGTACAATATAAAAAATAGCTTTTCTTCTACCTTGACAGTGGTAATTTTCAAACATGATGGAAGATAACTTGAGTTACCCAAAGCACAAGATGATCCTGACAATTTACCCTTACAAAGAAAGCTCTATGACCTCAAAGTTCAACAACAAAATTAGAATCTTATTATAGACTTGGGGCCAATTTGGGGTGTAATGTTATTATACCAATTCTCTTCTCTGTAGGATAACAGTGAACTAAGAAAATATTATCCATTTTCTTCAAGAAAGGAGAAAACATCAGCAAAAACATTGCGGTAGCTTTGCCAGAAAGTAAGATGTCATGTAGCTTTCATTACCTGAAATGTAATATATCAAGTAAAAAATACTTAGAGGGTAAAGAAAAAAACAACTCCGATTTCTGACACCTCAAACTGGTATTAAAGTGTTTTGATTTTAATTAGTGCCATTATTTTGTTTTCCTCTGTCTTTCTGAAGATCTCATCTTCATTTTACATTTGAAATTCCATATTTGTCTTACATATGAGAAGGTTGTGTGCCTTAGATTTGGCCACAAATTGATCCTCAGAGATCTTTTGAGATATGGAATATTTAGCTTAAATCCCAGCCAGGGACCTGAAATTAAGAATATCCTCAGTTCAGAATACACATTGAAGACAAAGGTATTCATGAACATTAAGGAATTAACTAAGTAAATGCCATAATCACCTTTTGTTCCCTGTACAGTTATCAACAGGTAACCTTTCAACTAACATCTGAGTTGCTCTTAGAAGGACCTAGGCTTCTCCTCTAGTGGTGAGGAAGCCACAATGACTTAATCTGTAACTACATATAATATTTCAATTATCTGAAAAATGATCTAATCTAGGTTGAAGCTCATCTTTATTTATACCTTTATCAACACGCATGAAAATAGCTACTGTCATGAGATTATATTATGAGATTTGAACCCACATCTTATTCATCCTTCAAATTGCTGTCATAAATCCCAAATATCAGATGGTATATACTCATGGTTTTCTATTGATTTTGGAGAATGAGTGATGATGATTTAAAGAAGTTTCAGCTGAATTTCTTTACCTTCCTTTGTGTGAAAAAAAAATCACTCTCTGAAGTCTGCCTTTAATTCTTTTATAAAATTGCTGGAAACTTTGAGAGTAGGTATTTGCTTGTTTGTTTTCTTCTAGATCATAAATAAGTGGCTATAAATTTATCAGATCATTATCTGAAAGGGGAAATTCCAGTCTGATTTCTGGAACATATTTAATTACATTAATAGGAAGGGAAGGGAATAGAAGGGAAGGGAAGGGAAGGGAATAGGAAATCTTTTCCTTTTTAAAGGTGAATTTTGGGTATTCTATCCTCTGTAAATATTTTTAATATGTTCATGTCTACTCAGTCTAGAAATTCATATTGCTACCTAACTATATGATTTTGCCTTTACAGTTTCAATCCTTTCTTTTTATTTATTACTGTCTACTCAATATGCTTCATCTAACATCTATCTTCTAAGAAAAAAGGAATGGATCTTGTTATATTTGTGTAAAAAATCTATTACTTTTCTGGGGCCATTTAAGTAATGGAAGAAATTAAA
>VYZM01008162.1:2267-21048 GCA_013398915.1 Dromas ardeola | reverse complement strand
AGATGAATTCATGCCAAAATATCATAAAGCTAGGTATTTAATCTAAGATTGTGCAGGCTCCTTCTAGACACTAGAGAGAGCTAAGATAATACCACTTGGAGGATATATGACAGAAGAGCCTAGATAATTAGCTCTGACCAGTCACTTTATCTTTTTGATAACTATACTTAGTATTAATTAAAAAAAATTAATTATATTCTTATATAGTTATATGATTATCTGCTTATATTTATAGGACTTGTTATTATTCTGAGAAATAATGTATACTGTGCCTTCCAAGGGGAGAATGACTTTAACCCAGTTCTTACTCGAGATCTCAATAGCAAAAAGTACAGGTGAAAGAAAGAAAAAGAAAGAAAAAGAGAGAAATACAAAAAGAGAGAGAGAGAAAGGAAGAAAGGAAGAAAGGAAGAAAGAAAGAAGAAAATACTGTTTATTGGTCAATGGTGGGGTGGGGTTTTTTTTATTTTCTTATTCTCTCTCACAAGAAAATAGACTAATTATTAACTGTGATCATTCTCATTGTTTACACCTGTGGTATCTCTTCGCAAGAGCACAGCTAGAAAATCCAGGTTGCTAACACAATATAATGTGCGTCCCTTAATTGGCTTCATGGGGAAAAAAAAAAAGTATTTCACTGCCTGTTTTCTTCTTTCAAATTATGGATTATTTTTCATACCTAGGGTTACATTTCTCAACAGTCAACACATAAAAACAATTCTAAAAAACCACGAATAGGAATTCTTCCTTTCATACAGAAACCATTCTTGCATGATGCTCAAAGTTGTTGATCCCATCTTCTAAGTAGAAATGGAATCCACCTCTTAGGTAGCAAGAGAAAATCAAGGAATGATCTCCAAACTTCCTAACAGGGTTATATAGTCCCTTAGAATCTTCATAGAAATACAGCTTTAAAACTTAAACTTGCAAAATTCAAAGACAGATATTTTATTGGAAGAGATAAACATTTTCTCTTATGTCTAGGGGAAAAATGCTATGAATTCTGTCATAAAATAGGAACAGTATAGAAGTTCTAAAGTGATGACAAATTTAGGCAAATGGGTTTATCTTTCTGTCTGCTTTTCTACCTTAAAAGAACCATCTCAATGTCAGATGAAGCCAAATGCAAAGTGATTTCCAGGATAGAAAACCAAGATGTGTATGATTATAAAANAATGATGTCCAAATGCAAAGTGATTTCCAGGATAGAAAACCAAGATGTGTATGATTATAAAACAAATAGAGGAATGATCAGTACTTTCCAGTCAATATGTTTTTGATTGATCAACAGATGTCTGAAATTATTTTATTTTTACACCTTTAAAAGTGTAAAATTGAAGTGACAATAATACGGTTCTGTGTAGACTGAAATGTTTGAAGAAAAAAAGAAAGGAAAAGAAAGCAAAGGCAACAGTGCAGTGAGCTATTAGCAAATGCAGTTTGAAATACATGTACGTGTCTGTCACAGCCTTGTTCTGGTTCTACGGTGGAGAAAAAATATTCTCAAATTCCTGCTGGAGAAAAGAAAGTAAAGTATATTTAATACTGCATGAGGAACTATAGCTAAGTAATGTGACTACAACAGGTTGCTCAGAGAAGTTGTAGAGTCACCAGGCTCTGGATATACAAAACTCAATTGGACATCATTGTGAGCAACCTGCTGCAAGTGACTGTGCTTTGAGCAGCGGAGGTTGCCTGGGCAATCCCAGAGGTCCCTGTGAACCTCAACTGTTCTGTGATTCCATAGCTCTGACTACACTAAGGTCAACTAGTCACCTCTTTGGTGACCATTGGGTTTTACAGAAAAGATGATTATAGGATATTGAGGCAATACTGCAAATTTTGAAGAAACTCTAGCTTCTTAGGATTGTATAACAATCAAGGGGAATGTGACTACACTGGAGTCTTTTGATCTGCTGCAGCGATTCCTACCATTGGGTTTAGCAGAATAAACAGATCATACATTGACAATGGCATCTGTCACGCTTGATAACAGCAAAGGAAAGATCAGACTCCAGAGTCTTCAGTTCTACCTGAGAAGTAGATCTCTCATTAGCTTACTAGTAGTTATTTTTCCTGTCAGTTTGGCCTCCATTCAGGTCGGTTGTTTCTCTCTGAAGACTAGTCCTACACTCTTTTTCTCTTCAGTTCTAGTATGAATCTGAGGGATTTGAAAGGAAGGGGAATAGAAGTTTCTAAGTTCAATTATTCTGTCTAGCCCACTAATTTCCCTGCAATATCCGTATTAACCATTTCATCTCTTTTTTGCAGAAACATGCAGAAACTGTAAGAGGTGAAGAGCGTTCTTTTAGGAAGGCACACGTTCAGAGCAATTTACAGAGGCCTCTTGTATATTAACAAGTGAACCCAAGTGAAGAAGATGGTCTTTACAGGTTCTAGCTAATCTGCTCTACACATGGTTTCCTGTGTAATAAGATTTTTCAAAGACAAATGGCTTGACAAAAGGCCTCCTCTCTGACTTCAAGTCCATGCTGCAAAGTCTCACGTGAATAGGTGTATGTTGATATTTAAAAGACTATATTTTTCAAAAATATAAAACATAAATATTACCTACCGCAGCTTCAGAAATGCAGAAATTATCAGAAAAAATCCCAGAAATTATTTAGATTGAGGCAGACAGTTTACATTCAAAATTTTTAACCCAACCTACTGTTACAGACTGCTGCAATTATAAGTGATCACAGGGGCTTGTTATGAGAAGAATCAGACAAGGTGAATAACAAATGGTGCTCATTGCCCTGACTCTAATAAACATTTGTTTTCAGCTTTTATATTGCAGACATGATATTGACAATTACATTGTTCTTATATCACTAAGATCAACAGAATTCAAAATCAAATCCAAGAAAATGCACTAACACATATTTCTGTAGAAATTCATAATTCAAACTGAAAGGCCAAATATTCATTTTGAAAAAACTGGGATGAAAATTTCTTTCTAAAGTTTTCAGCTTGTCATAACAGACAGATACACATGAAATATATAATCGTATGGACCAAAACAGAATTGAAAATACTCCACTCATTTTGGTGATAATACAATGCTTAATATTCCTCCAGGCCCAAAATCCACTTGGATTTTGGCAAGACACTCAGCCAGAGTCCTGAATGATGATGACTTACAGTGATGCAAAGGATTCAGTATTAGCATGAGATGACAAAATATTCTGGAGCTATTCTCTTTCACCTCACTGCTTAACATGGATATCAAAAGTTAATTCTTGATACTCTATATCATGTGTATGTGTGAGATTTATTTACTTATGTATTTTTGCTCATCACAGTGGTGTTTGAGCCCATTTATTTGACTTAAGCCTATTCTTTTTTGAATTTTATTGTACTGCTTACTCACCCCATCTCATGATCAAAAAGCTAGCACTTTTGCCTTCACTTCTAGGTCTAGAGTAATAAGGGTTTATTTTACTGACCATATCAACTGTCACTGAATTTAAATTATTGTCCACCTAGACCTATTACTGCACTACACACAGCAGATCATTAGTAATTCATTGTAGAGTCAATTAACATTGACACCTAATAATGCCTCTATATAGTAATTGCATTTTCAATATACCCTACGGGACACACATTTCCAATTTGAAGAGCATGCTTAGTAGCTCTACTGAAGGAAAAGTAATTTGTTGCCTTTATATCTTTTTTTTTTTTTTTTTTTTTTTAATCGAAGTAAGAACAATTGGAAATGAATTATCGCTTTCCAATCTTAGACTCATTCCACTGATAACAGGTTTCAAAGAGTGCAATTTAGATGCTAACTTTCATAAAGCTGAAACTGTGAAGGCTAAAAATGACAGCAATCTACCTTTCACTTTACCTATCGTTGCTCATAATTGATTTTGATTTGGGGTCTTACAGCAGCATTGGCCATAACTGACCCTATGAATTGTTCAGACCACCTGAAATATTCTCCTTTGACCTCTTAAAAACAGTAATTTCGCAGTCCAAAATCTTTTACTTGTGTAGAACGAGCATTCAGTTACAACAGTAAAGTTAAACCATCTCTCATATAAACTGAATCTGAAATCTCTCCTGATCTAGTTTTAAGTCATGTGGAAGGTGTATACTCAGATGCAGAGGATCTTTTCTTCTTTATCTAGTCTTCCGGGTGCCCAAGATTCCCCTCCAGTGAAGAGGATTAACAGGGAGACAGCTGTGTGCTTGGCTCCTGCCATACTATGGAGGTAGGAAGCTGGGGTCAGGAGCCAGGGATAGTTGTGGAACATGAGCATAAAAAATACCCATAGTTATCTGTTATGTATTTATACCTCTCTGTTCATTTTTTTGAGAAATGTGCCAATTCATACAAGAGTTCTGTTTCTTAATGTTTGCAGTGGATAAGTGAAAAATAATAGTTTTCTTCAGAAAGGGATTTTTCAGTTAAATTCTTGTTTGGTGAGAACTCCTGAAACTTCATTACCCATATCTGGAATTTTAGTGGGTGACAATTGCCAATGTTCTGAGAAACGTGCATTAGCCTAGCACTGCCACTCAGATTCTAAATCTATTTGCTGTGTTCCACAATTACCTAAAAAAGTGCTATTCCTAGATCTCTTGCAATAAAAAAACTTCATTGTAGACAAGTAGAGGAAAGATTTGTCTTAGATAACTTTCATACTCTGGACATTAGGAAAGAGGAAAAACTGCTTTCAAAATGGATATTGAGGAAAAAAAACACAAACCCAGAACAAATTAAATTCTAAATTTCTTGATTATTAATTATTTTGAAATTCTTAATTTTATATGATTGACCTATCTAATTTCATCTTTTACTTTTTTCAACCAAATGAAAGAACATACTTCAGAATTTTTGTTATATTTTTTAAGTCGTATGATCATATGTGTATAATAAAGAACAAGTCAAGAGGCTGAGCACAGGAACAGGTTGTCCAGAGAAGTTGTGGAGTCTCCATCCATGGAAATATTCAAAAGCCATCTGGACATGGCCCTGGGCAGCTTGCTCCAGTGTCCCTGCTTGAGAAGGGGGGTTGGGCCAGATAGCCTCCAGAGGTGTCTTCCAGCCTCAACCATCCTATGTCATTCTATGATAGAAATTAAATACTAACGAGGCTATTCTCATATGACGTAATATAGTGCTATTCCTGCATGTGGCACTGATGTTTCCTTTCCTGGGGGAGGTGGGGGGTAGTGGGTTTTATTTTCAATAAAATATATGATTTCTAGTACTCATAACAATGAACTTTGACCTAATTGCATAACCTTTACTCCAAGTAATTACACAGTAACAAGAACAACACTGTGCATGTTTAAAATGCCATATATTCCTTATAAAGTGATGTCCTTAATTACACAGAGCATGACAGAGAATATCGGTAATGTAGTGAAATTGCTCTATTTTCTCTGAAATCACTTTTCTAGCTGCAGATGTTAAAAAAGAAGAAAATCTGTTTTTTTCTGAAGTCTTTAATACTTACATTTCACGTTTTTCAAAGCTAGGTTAGGGGCATTGTCCCTATGTCTGAGAACAGTAAAGGTAGATGACATACATTGTCTTTTCATATTCATATTTGTTAGCTACAGAGAAATTCAGCATGTTCTTCATTTCAGATTCTGATTATTCCCAGAAGCTATTCATTTTTCTCTTTTGTCGGCTCCAGAAGCAGATACATTTCTGAGGCTGACAAAACAATTTCTGTCTGCCCTTGCACGCATATAGACATACTGATATACAAACATACTGAAGAACTATTAAGAAGGATTTCTCTCTTCCATTTAAGTAATTTTTGTTGCTGTTTTTATAATGGATTCTTCAGGAACTCATTTAAGTTCAAAAAAATTTTTAGGACAAATTATCACGTATGAAGACAAATCTACTCTCTGACAGAGGAAAACATCATCTAAGGAAAATCCTGGAAGCTGCAGTTAGACATATTTAAATTTGAAACTATGTGAACATTTAAACAGTGAGAATGATTAATCACAGAGGCAAAAGTTAGAGACCTAATAGCATCATTGATGTACAAACTGATCCAGAATTAGAAAAACCGTGCAGCAAAGTCACATGAATTTTGTGGAGTCATCCACAGTGATATAGTATATAAAGATTCACTGGGGTGAAGCTATAGTCCTCTAAGTGTCCTCCCCAGAGAACCCAAAGGGCAAAGGGAAATGATAGATTCTCTAGCTGTTTCTGTGTTTCAATCAAAAGTAATAACCTGCCCAAAAACATGCTTGAACCCCCTACTTCAAACAGGAAAATGTGTCCGACTGGTGAGGGCTGTGAAACTGGAAGAAAATGTCTTCCTATGGAGTCCCAGAAGCATTGCGCTGCCGGGCCCACACTTGTGATAAAGTACCATATGCACTGGCTCAGATATATCATTTCAGCTACCTGTACTGTTCAGTATAACAGAAGTTGGATGGCATTAAAGAGCCAGCTAAATTTCCAATGTCCACACCAGATGTTGGCCTAAAAATCCAAAAATACAAGTACTCAGTTCTCTGTCAGGGAGTAGATGGAAGTAGGCACTGAATATTGCTGTGTTATAAATTGCCTGATTTCTACAGTGAACAGATGTTTAATTGGCAGTAATATTATTTCAGCTATTAAATTACAGAAACATGACCCTTCATCTCATCCTCCAAGGACACTCACTACCTGTGCACTGAGACAGTCCCCTTTGGTCTTTACATTTAAGTGAAGAACGATGGCCTTTACTGAGTATCAGTGCTACTCATTAACAGCAAAGGAAAACCAAAGCAAGGTCATAATCTTAATGTGTTTTCAATGAAAGCATTTTCTGATTTTTTTTTTAGGATTCTATAATCTTCATGAAAAATTTGTACTGTGAGGAAAGCTAATAAAACTGTTGACTTGAATACAATAGATTATTAAAATATATAGGAAATCAATTGGCATCTCAAAGTTTTACAAAACACTACAATTTAACTCTTACATTAAAGGAAACCCTCAATTTATGTTCTATTAATATAAAATGCAAAAGGTTTGTTCCAATCTAATGATGAATGTCACTCTTGCAAAGGAGTATCTCTAAACTGACCTCCAATGGTGACTGCAGAGCACTGAACTGGGAGTGACATGGTACAACTACACAGAACTGGAATACAAATTCCTTTTTCTCTGTGTTGTTGTTTTTTTTTTGTTGAAAATTATTTTACTGTTTTATGTGTGACATTTTACCATATACTTTACCTTTCTTTCATGGTATCATATTTTGACAAATATATATCCAACTTTGAAATATGTGTTACTTGTATCTGTTACAAATACATTAGAGACTATCAATTCCTGACAACAATTGTGCTCTCAATAAAAAGATAGCTCTTATGCAAAAATATACATCGTTTGCTACTAAGGGGACTCAAGTAAACATCTTCATACACATTGAAAAGTCTTATCTTGTTCTTGTGCAAGCAATTGATTTTCTTTGGATCTAAAGTCACTGGATAAACTCTCAACCTACTTCTTGTTATTCACATTCATGAGCTGCTGTAAATAGTTGGTAGAAAAAAAAATATTTTTCTGCAACATCAATGAAGTGGAAGTACATGCTAATAGCAGGGGACTGACACATCTTCCTTTATTGTGGTGGAAGTAGCAATAACAAATCATCTGCAGAACATCTCAATCTCAAATTGCTCCTTGAAAAGTTAATATTTTTATTATTATTTCTAAGAAATAACTTTGAAGCTATTAACCTGTCATTTGACAGCATAACTGGAATATGCATTGCTGCATAAGATTCCTTATGTATAAAATTCCTATTAAATGCTCTTGATAGTGCTGAGTGAAATCAAGATTTACATAATATTCAGGAAGAAATCCACACTCTAAAATTTGATGCAAGCTGCAAAGCCAGGATTTGACAGAATTGTTCGTAGTTGCCCAAGAGAAAATAACATTGCATGTATAAGTCTTAATGGATCCTCACAATAGCTAAAACTATGGTTTTTATCTGCACTCTAAGAATAAATTAAAATTAATGCTGCAGGGCCAAATGATGAGACATTGGGTTTTTTGGGGCTTTTTCTTCTGTTTTCTTCTGCATACGCTTCTGTTATGGAGTTGTCTACCTCTCACCACTGTCTACCCAGTCTAAAGTACAACTTTTGTCATTGGATAGGTGAATATTACATTTTATGTTTCAGCTTCCATCTTTAAAACAGAGGTAACTATCATTTTTCACTTAAAGGTATAGTTGTAGTTGCCAATACAAAGAATCAGACTCAGATACTACTCTTGCAGTGTTGAATGTTAGGGTAATCATTGATCTGTCTGAAGATGGCTTCCATAAAGATACTGAACGTTGTGTTTTTCTCATTAGTATTTTCCTCAATTAATCTAAATGAAATGATTAACAAATCTGCTCATGTGATAAACAAAATTTGATTTTAACCTGTTTTTGTGACATCAGGTACTGTTTGCTTTGTTTTGTAATATACAGGGTCATTATTAATAATTATTTCTACAGAGTAATGTAGAATAAATAATGTTGAACATATTAAGCCTAATGCTAAAATCCTTCTATTCTAAGGTGTTTACTACAAGAGAAAGTTGATACCAAATGAGAAACAAAAGAAAAAAACAGTATAATATATATAATATATATAATATATATATATACACACACACTTATATATACACATACTTATATATACACATCTGTGTAGTCATGGATAATACAATTTTTCTAGCCATTGGGCCCCCAAGCTTTTACCTAGTCTGAATTGTTACTGAAAGATTATTTTCTTCATTGAATGTTCCTTTTGATTACATAAAGCAAAACAAACAAAAACACCTCGTAGACTAATACCCAAAATTTTGGTCATTATAATGAATCAAAAAATATTTACAAATCAAATAATCTTTACTTTATTTCCAGTACCATGTTTACTATTTCCAATACCCTTTGAGTAGATTGATTTAATTAATTGTATGCTAGTATCTGCATATCTGAATACAAATAAGCAATGTTCTGTATAATTTAGAAGTGAAATGATCAAAACAAACTGGTTTCTGTGACACATGCTATTTTGCATTGTTATTAATAAGCAATATATTGTGCGTAATATGAAATTATATTTCCTCTTTGTTAGTAGTTGACCTATATCTTGCACTGAAAGAGATCTACTGTAAACTGAGGAAAAGCAGTTGGAAACAAAGAATGGAATCGAAACATTAACTTTATTTCTGACAGACAAGTCATTTTTTGTCAGAAAAACAGTACTTAGTCATTAATTTTCCCACTAATCAAACTGAAAGAGTGTAATTTCTTCATTAAGTATACACCTACTGGAAAGATACCTGATTCAACTGTATTATAATATCCTCAAGCCTCTAGTGAATTTCCTGAACCATACTGAATTGTTGCAGGTTCGCTACTTAAAAACAAAGGGTTACAAAAGATTACTAGATGGTGCTTAAACCATGCAGATGAATAATTATACA
Source organism: Dromas ardeola (assembly GCA_013398915.1). Taxonomy (NCBI): domain Eukaryota; kingdom Metazoa; phylum Chordata; class Aves; order Charadriiformes; family Dromadidae; genus Dromas; species Dromas ardeola. The sequence goes on along the minus strand of VYZM01008162.1, from coordinate 11,582 downwards.
GAAAGCAAATTAATTTGAATGATTTGCTTGAAAAGCTTAAGTACTTGTTACAATTGCTGAAAATTCTACATCATTTACTACTGCAAGCTATCTATAACATAATGAATCCTTTTTTAATTATCTCTCCAAACATACGACTTGATTCTTCTATTTCCATATCTGATCTCTCTCTCAGGTTTAGAGGTCAAATGCAGGACCCACATATGACTGAATAAAATAAAAATACGGCCCCAAACCTGGATATCCTGTGTTATAAATGTGGAATTGTTTTTAATCTCATTCTCAAGTGAGCTACACAGAGCTCTCACTGAGTAAAAATGGGAGTTATCCAAGGGGAAAAACCTCAGAAAGTGGTCTCTAAGTAGGAGAAAAGACGAGCAGAAAATGAGATTAATTATTTTAGATCCAGATAAAAGAAGCAACTAGGAAAATCAAGGTTTCAGTTCAATTTCATTTTGTACTTTTTAGGACCATTTCAAATGGGGAGAGAGGTAATTAAACCAGTAATATTTAGGTATCTATGCCCAAAAATACTGTCCTAAATATTCCTTTGCATGAATCACATAAATCCGGGGGAAATTATATTGATCTACATAGAATCATAGAATCATAGAATCATAGGGTTGGAAGGGACCTCTGGAGATCATCTAGTCCAACCCCCCTGCCAGAGCAGGGCCACCTAGAGCAGGTTACACAGGAACGCGTCCAGGCGGGTTTTGAATGTCTCCAGAGATGGAGACTCCACCACCTCTCTGGGCAGCTTGTTCCAGTGCTCTGCCACCCTCAAAGTAAAGAAGTTCCTCCTCATGTTGAGATGGAACTTCCTATGCTCAAGTTTGTGCCCATTACCTCTTGTCCTGTTGCCGGGCTCCATTGAAAAGAGCCTGGCCCCATCCTCCTGACACCCACCCTTTAAGTATTTGTACACATTAATTAGGTCACCCCTCAGCCGTCTACATGTTCCTAATGCCTAAGCTTTATTTCCTGCCTAAGACTTGCTGAGATGGAAAGGTGGACAGTCCACAGCCAAACCCTCAGATCTTCCATTAGGATGGTCTTTTTCATGGGCTAATGGTCATTTTTGGATTACTCCATTCTCGTAGTCTGATACACAGACAGAGCAGGACTCTACATCAAGCTCCTACCACTTTCTCTGGGTTTTATGATCGTAGGAGGATATTTTCAAAGCATTGCTTTTAGAGAAGGGCAGAGAAGTCTTCTAGCAGAAGGGGAAAACAAAAGGATGCCTTGTTCTTTTGATCAATGATGAAGACAAGTTGATCTTCAATTCTTCTCCAAATGGTGTCACAGATTCACAGCAGGGGATAAACTGGCCTATACCTACCCAAAGGTACTGCTGCCTGATTAAGATTCCCTCCAGGCTGACAGAAGTTCGGTCACTCAAGGCCAAATGCTCTGATCATAACTTAGGTTTTTACAAAAAAGACACTTTCTATTCAGTCACATTTAAAAGTTATCTTAGAGGTTTTGAAAGGAGATAAAAATTAAAAAAAAAAGTCTAACCTCTGTAGGCTAGAGATCTAGAATAGTTAAAGCTATCTCCTGTTAGCTTTTCCTGGTTGCCTGGAAAGGCTCATGTCTATGCTTTAGGCTAGCTCTATATGGATCCTCTGCTCACTGTGATGGCTCTTTTTGATCCCATGTCTAGCTTTGTATGGGTGCTTGTAAATAAAACTTGGATGTCTATACAGGTTTCTAAATATTAATTTTAGTACCAAAGTTACATGCAAATCACAATCAAACTAAAAGCATGGGGTACCAGACAAAGCACAAAGCACGTGGAACAAATGCAAATAATACAGATGTAATTCATCTTCCATAGTAATTAAATAATATTTATGCAAAAAGCAGTGTAGGAGAAAGGAAAGATCAATAGTGCATTCTGAAGTAAGGTCACAGTGCAACCAGTAGATCTTGTCGACTTAACGACATGATCCAAAGAAAACTGTTATCCTATACAAATACCAGCAAATGTTACAATAGAAGGTTCCTATTTTCCCTTAAAAAAGTATACATTTTTGTCCAAAATAAAGTAATTTATATTTCCTGTGATTGTGATAATAAATACATTTTCCTTAACTGATGAAAAAACCAGTCTTGATTCAAGAATTTTTACTAAATTTATTACTAATTAAGGCAAACTTCTGATCACTGATTTAGGTATTGAGAAAAAAGACAACATACATAATTGAACATCTAGTGAAGTATCTTTCCTCTCTCTTTCCTAGACTCAGCTTGAGCCCATCACTGCCTGAACAGAGGTGCTGCAAGCTCCCCCAGCTGCAGCAGGTTTTGGGGTGTGATGGGCTATTTGCATCAATGTCAGCTTTGGCTGAAACCAGCTGGGCCAGGCACAGGTCAGGTCATGGCCACTTCCCATACAGGGCACCCTGGCAGACCCCTACCACCCAAACCCTGCTGGTTGTGCCTGAAATATCTTCCTAGAGGGTTTTCTTTCTGGAAATATTTTGTTTGTATGTTCTGGAAGTGAGACAGTACTGAAAGACTAATTTAAAGATGGTCTTTTGGGACCATTCCACTGTAAAATATCTCGAAATAAATGTTCTTGTAACTGACTGTGGCATGTTGACCTTGGCTAGCTGTGATGTGGCCACCCAACCGCTCTATCATTCCCCCTCCTCAACAGGACAGGGGGAGAAAACATGAATAAAAGCTTGTGGGTCAAGATAAGGATAGGAAGATCAACTACCATCATGGGTAAAAAAGATTCAACTCAGGAAAATTAATTTAATTTATTGTAAATTAAAAACAGTAGGATAATGAGAAATAAGAACAAAACTAAAAACAGCTTCCTGCCACCCCTCCCATCTTCACAGGCTCAGCTTCACTCCCAACTCCTCTACCTCCTCCCCACAAGCAGCGCAAAGGTATGGGCAATGGGTATTGCAGTCAGTCCATAACACTTTGTCTGGTGCTCCTTTCTCCTCACATTCTTCCCCTGTCTCAGCACAGGGTCTCTCCCACAGGAGACAGTCCTTCACGAACTTCTCCATGGGTCCTTCCCATGGTCTGCACTTCTTCACGAGCTGCTCCAGCGTGGGTCCTTTTGACAGGGTGCAGTTCTTCAGGAATGGACTGCTCCAGTGTGGGTTCCCCAATGGTCACAGGTCCTGCCAGAAAACCTGGTCCTGCATGTGCTTCTCTCCACATGGGGCTGCAGTTCCTGCCAGGAGCCTGCTCCAGCACAGGCCCACCACAGGCTGCAGCTTCCTAAAAGGCACATCCACCTGCTCCGTTGTGGGGTCCTCCATGAGCTGCAGGGTGGATATCTGCTCTGCCATGGACCTTCATGGGCCGCAGGGGCACAACCTGCATCACCATGGTCTACACCACCCGCTACAGGGAATGTCTTCGGCACCTGGAGCACCTCCTCCCCTGCTTTCTTCTTCAGTGACTTTGGTGTCTGCAGTGCAGTTTCTCTCACATTTTCTATCTCCTCTCTCACAGCTGCTGTTGTGCAGCATTTTTTATCCTTTCTTAAATATGTTACCACAGAGGAACTACCAACATTGCTGATGGGCTCGGCTTTGGCCAGTGGCAGTTCTGTCTTGGAGCCATCTGGAACCGGCTCTGCCTGACATGGGAGCAGCTTCTGGTGTCTTCTTACAGAAGCCACTCCTGCAGCCTCCCTGCTACCAAAACCTTGTCATGTAAGCCCAATTCACTGATTATACCAACAAATAACCAATGGGAACATATTTTTATTATAGAAAATATGATGTGACTTTAGAGTGCTAGAGTAGGTATGAGCTATTGCTTTTCTAATAGCAATTCCTGAAATTACTGAGGTCTGAGACAACACACATCTGTCTGCATAGGCATTATTAGCTGAGGGCCCTTAACCCTGATAACCCTGATAATTTTTATAGGTGCTTCTCCTGGGGGTTTCTATTCAGCATAGTTAATTGTATAGCTATTAGTAAAGTTAAAGGAGTTTGAGTAAAATGTTAAAAAAAAATAAAAAAACTACAGGCTCCAGTGCTCCAGTATGGTCCTACAAGAACACCTGCAAGAATGTTTCCAGACCTTTTCGTTATTTTCTGGATAGAAAGGCTAAAGAATTTCTGTGTCTAAAATCAAGCTGTATCAAAGAGTAATATATATTAAAAAGACATTTATCTTAGAGGTATAAGGTTTCCCTATCTGTAAGTTATTTTTTTTATTCTAGATGTTTTGTACCAACTTAGGCAGATGGAGATCACTGTAGAAAGACAGAGGAAAAGTGATACCTGGAAGAAAATTACTTTGATGCTATCCCTGCTTACTAGCATAGCAATATTCATACATGCTAGTGTAGCATATTCATACATGGGTAATGGTAGTAGAATATCAAATTGCAACAAACTCTAGGAGAAAATAAAACACCCCACCAAATAGCCATTGCTAGACTGAAAAACAGAAGTGGAGATCTGGGAGATACAGAACTTGCATTTATGCAACAGACTCTGGTCAAAAGAGATAATATCGAACTCCCAGAAAGTCTTTTTTACCTGTGTCTAAGATATAACAGCCATATTGATCCCAGGAGGTAATTACTTCTTTGCTTTGTAAAGCTAGTGGGTTTGAATTAGGCACAGGCAATGCATGTGTGAACACCTGAGCATATACATAAAGGGTGTCTTTACAGTGAACTTACCAGCCAGCTCAAATAACAGAGAAATATAGCAAAATTAGAGTGGTACTTTGCTTAAGATTATTAGCCTTTCAAAAAAGACATTATTTTTCTGTAGGACAAATGCTAGGTGGAATGTGTCTTTGTTGATTCCAGTAGCTGAGTTGATATGGGCAGGACAGAACCTTATATTACACAGACATGTTCTAAGAGGGAAAAATCTGTATCTAAATATCTACATAGGGTTGTGAGAAATAACACCAAAAATTAAAGCAAACACTTAAAGCATTTTCTCAAGTTGTATCTCTTTTTTCTTTAGTTTTAGTAGCTTTTGTTATGTGTTTAATACTGTGCAGGAGTTAGAAAGCCACTGTCAGAGAAACAGCTTTGCCTACATGGAAGGTAGTGACAGGTGCAGAATTGAACTGTATGCTATTACTGCTGCTATTTAACAGTTTTAGGCTATATATAAACAATCATTTGCATTGGTGTTACCCAGAGAGCAAAGACAACATGCAAACCGGGTACTGAGAATTTTCAGTAGTCGAAGGTTTGGCCACGATTCCCTCTAGAATTATAAAATTTCTAGGTGAAAGAAATATTCCTATTTTCAAAATACTTATTTATACCACCTTCATATTAGTTCATTTTTTTGTGAAGGGAAATTAATGGCTGTATAAAGTAGCAAATGTGAGTAATGATTGCAGTACCCAGTACCAGAGAAAGAGCAATATAGTTCATAATTTAGAGATCCCATGGTATAAGACTGCATTTGGTCTACAATAAAATATTAACCTCCTTTGTATACTTTTAGAACTTTAACTTAAAATTGAAGACATTTTCCACAGATAAACATTTTTTTCAAATGCTCCACCAAAATAAATAATGAAAACAAACAATGCCAGTCTCCTTCCTTTCATATGATTTAAACAAGCTTATATTATAACCACAGAAACAAAAGGTTGTTTTTCAAAGGAGGGGGTTTAAGTTGGTTATTTTTCTAAAAACTATGACTAATGAAATAAAACCCACTCCTTTTTGTGCAGCTATAGCCTACTTTAAAAAGACAGGAGTAGGAAAAGAAACTATGCCAGAAAGAAACAGGAGCAAGAATTGAGAAATTGCTTCTACCTCAAAACTTTCTGAAAAAAAATTAGCAGGGCAAGCTTTCCCCCTCCCTCTCCCCCGAATATATCTGTCCACTTAATATTTTAAAGACTTACTATAAGTGATGGGTCAGTGCTTTTACTGGGCATTCTGCCAATTTGAGGATACACGCTTTCAGTCAGTCTCCCTAATCAACTTGCCAGCCCCTTCAGTGGTTCATCACTAACTCAGCCATCTGTTACCACTGGCTGAAAAATCCCAAAGTGGCTAATTTTCCAGTCTAATCACTATTTGAAAAAGAAAACAAAACCAAACAAACAAAAAAACACCCTTCTTTTTCTTTCTCCCTTGCTAATGTATTTTAGGTGTGCCCTAGCTTTTCCCAGTACTGTAGGAGCTTTGCTCTAAATTTTTCAGTAAGTCGAATGACCTAATCATTCCTACCCGAACGTTGCATTACTGATTTTTTTTTTTTCACAATAAAATGATGAATTGCATATATTGGATCATTTATCCAAAATGTTTTTTTCTTAGGATTTGTAGGTGAATATATAGGAGAAAATGTAACCTAATAATTTTTTTTTTAAGCAACAACATTTGCTACTCAACTAAAATATTAATGAATGTTGACAATATTAAGGTAAAAAAATTCTATCAGCACTAATGAAGTTTTATGGGAGTCTTGGATCCAATATATACCACAGCCTTTTATTTCATAGCAATTTTATATGTCTTAAAAGTACTAGGGATTTGTAAGCAGATTTGAATGGGAGTCAGCACTCAAGACTTCTGTGCATAATGTCCCACATATATTTTACTTAGAGATTGAAAGTATCTATATACAGAAAAACTACAGCATGTGTAAAACCTTACCATGCCTTCGGATTTTTGAGATTTTCCCCGAAAGTGCCTCTTAAAAGATAGATCTGTTCTGGATTCTTTGCTTAGGCTACCAATTAGGGCCCTGATTTCTATCAGATGCGAGCATGATTTTGCAGAGTATGAACCGTCCCACAGGAGAGGGATGGAGCTCAACAGTTCTATTCAGAGAACAGGCTTTAGATAAATGGCAAAAAACTTTTGGTTTAACAACTTTCCACTGACCTGGACTGGATTCAAATTAATAATTTAGGGGAAAATATTCAGGTCACCAATGAAAAAATAACATTTCAAATATACATTGCAGTTCTGAAGACATGGTTGTCTCAACTGCATTCAGACTCCTTCCTTCATATTTGCAAAAGTGTTTATCACTGTATTTTTTTTCTGAGCATAATTGCCTCTTCTTCATAGCAAAACTTACATTTGTATGCCAGAGAGCTGAGACATACATAAACAAGTGTTTGTGTTTTTCATCTATTGTTTCTTAGAATTCTGTTGCTGAAAATGTTTAATTTTTCTGGGGAAAAGAGGTGATATATATTGCAAATTCCTAATGAACAAATGCTCATAGGGCTTGGAATGGCATGTATGTAAGTCTCTGTACATACAAGAACTGTATGCCCACAAAGGGAAATTAGTGGGCATAGAATAGAGAAAAAGTAATACGAGAATACAAACTTAAATTAACTCTAATTTTTTTTTTCTGAAATGACATGTAATATTCAGGTTTCATCCACTGCCAAGGATGTCATAACATTGCGGATATCTGTCTTCATGAGGTTAGTCATTAAAAAAAAAAAAAGAAAAAAAACCCAGATTTTTGTTTCTGAAAGAGATTTTACTCTCAAAGCTTCCATATTTAATGTAGAAAACCATTTAATTGTTTTTTTCTAAACTACATAGATAAAATCCTGGTGTCATTGAAATCAGTGACTGAATTTCCCTTTTCTGGTTTTGCCCTAAAGATGCGATTCTGTATCAAAATCATTTTCTTCAAAGTTAGGTAATTTTTATTTCAGTTGTGTTTCAGAAGAATTCCATGACTCCAGCAGACAAGAGCAATACTGCAGATCTACCAAGATTGTAGGTAAGATGAAAGCTTGTCATCAGTGGAAGTAGAATCGTAGAATCATAGAATCATATAATAATTTAGGTTGGATAAGGCCCTTAAGACCATCGAGTCCAACTGTTAACCTAACACTACCAAGTCTACCACTAAACCATGTTGCTAACCTCCACATCTACGCATCTTTTAAATACCTCCAGGGATGCTGACTCAACCATTTCCCTAGGCAGCATGTTCCAATGCTTGACAACCCTTTTGGTGAAGAAATTTTTCCTAATATCCAATCTAAACCTCCCCTGGCACAACTCGAGGCCGTTTTCCTCTCATCCTATCGGTAGACATTAAACCATAGAAGGTTTACATATACCTCACAAGGGCAGGAGGTACATGTGAGATTCACAAAGATGTACCTCGAAGATCATGAAGGAAATTTTGTACTTCGCTGTACTTCAAGCTTAACAGAGGCTGGGTATCATTTGGTGGCTTTTGTTAAAAGGTGTGTCTGTCATTCCCTTTCTGCTGCCATGTAGGTAAATGAAGTATGTTCCATACTCTCTAATTTTAGTTAGAGATTTACAACAGTTTATTGCAGCGCAAAGGAATACCAGCCACTCCAGCCAGTAAGTTAGCTTTGGGTGGGGGGCCCAACTTAAATGCCTCTGTGAAAATGTGCATAGCATGGTGAATAAACAGAAGTTAGAGACATGTGCACACCTGCAGGGCTATGATCTTGGAGACGTGGTGGGATGTCTCCTATGTCTGAAGTGTTGGAATGGAAGGATACAGGGTCTTCTGAAAGGACAGGCAGGGGAGATGAGGAAGGGGTGTCGCCCTCTATGTCAATGACAAACTGGAGTTCATGGAACTCCACATGGGGATGGATGAGGGGCCAACTGAGAGTTTATGGGTTGGGATTAAAGGGAGGACAGGGCAGGTGACATTACAGTGGGGGTCTACTACAGGCCACCTGACCAGCAATGTCGAGCATATGAGGCCCTCTGTAGACAGATAGGAGCAGCTTCATGTTCACAAGCCCTGGACCTCATAGGGGACTTCAGCTACCCCCATATCTGTTGGAGGACAACACAGGAGGTCATAAGCAGTCCAGGAGGTTCCCGGAATGCATTGGTGATAACTTCTTTCTCCAAGTGATAGAAGAGCCAATGAGAGAGGTGCCATGCTGGACCTTGTTCTTACCAACAAGGAGAGGCCAGTGGGGAATTTGAAGTTGAAGGGCAACCTTGGCTGCAGTGGCCATGAGATGGTGGAGTTCAAAATCCTTAGGGTGGCAAGGAGGGAGCACAACAAGCTCACTACCCTAGACTTCAGGAGAGTAGACTTTGGCCTCTTCAGGGATCTGCTTGGCAGAGTACTGTGCGAGAAAGCGCTGGAGGAAAGAGGGGCCCAAGAAAGCTGGTTACTGCTCATGCATCACCTCCTCCAAGCTCAGGAACAATGCAACTCAATTAAGAGGAAGCTGGACAAAAATGTCAGGATGCCTGCATGGATGAACAAGGACCTTCTGGACAAACTCAAACTCAAAAAAGAAGCCTACAGAGGGTGGAAGCAAGGACAGGTATCCTGGGAGGAATACAGAGAAATTTTC
>VYZM01008157.1:120351-138678 GCA_013398915.1 Dromas ardeola | reverse complement strand
TTTATAAGCCCGCCACACCCAAGAGCCTGAACTAAGTAGACATCCAAGTGCATCAGGATGTATCATAACCGTCATCACTTCCCTTCAAAATACAGTCTCATGGGAAATTTGGCTTCAATTTTTTCCTCTTCCTGAGATACTGAAACCACATGACATGTCTGCTCTCTAAGAGACCAAACCCACAGGGTGTTTGTCCTGCAACAAGGATGCACTACAACCGTGTTAATGAAACAGCTACAGGCACTTCAACGCAGCATAGGCAAACCTTCTTCTTGACCAGACTCTAGGTGGGCAGCCCTTTTACTTGCTCCTAATGAAGTTAGATGGAATCTTGCACACAACATTTAAAGCTGTGCCAGCCCAAAATGTGAGAAAAAAAATCACGATAATGCAGCAGTGACTACAGCAGAACAACAGGGGAGAGACCCACGGTCTAATCCTTGATCCAAGATCAGAGATGGAAGTAGGCACACTGTGGTACTCGCTACTTTCAAACCAAAGCAACACCTCTCCCAGAGGTGGCTATCTTATGCAAGTCTTCTTGGCAATGCATTACGTAAAAGTGTTGGATTGCTGCTGTGGAGATCCCTTCTATGGGTCTGAGCCTTACATTTGTTCAGGTAAGAAACATACAAGAAAACACAACAGGGCCTACAGCCTTTTTATCTGTGCCTCTAAAGCCTTGTCTGTCCTCTTTTCCACAGATTGTCTATCTGACATCACTTTCTGCATATTATGAATCCTACATTTCAATAAGAAACAATTATTTTAAAGCTTGTTTGTAAGGTCATCAGCTGGTGAAACAGTGAAGTGAAATGAGTAATGCATTAAAAATAAAAATGAAAGGGAAAGGAAAGTCAATCTCTAATTTTTTTTTTAATTCTACTGTGTTATTTCACAGTGATTGAAGAACTTTACCAAACCACATTAAATGAATCGATCTCCACAGGCCCTTCAGACAGCAGAGGCTGCATCTTACACAAAGACTTTCTCTGCATCAGAGCACCAGGGATACTTTTTTCAGCATCAAACATAAGAAGGATTACACCCTTTCCTTTACTTAGTCTCTGTTCTTTCTTTATCTTTCTCTAGTCCTAATCCAGAGGTTTATGTTGTTTTATGTTCATAAAGAATTCTGTAATTTAGGATTTGGATGTCATGTGCATCAATGTAAGCTCCTGTATAATATCACATCCGGACACCAATGGCATTAAAGAAATAGTTTCACACCTAGGAAAAAAGCACAAGACCACATCAGAAAATAAACTACGGAAAATAAATGTGTCATGCCTGTGCCTATTTATTTTACTTAAAATGAGCCCTTTATTCTGTTCAGCTGTGGTAACCATAAGAAGAGCTCCTCACAAGGAAAGAAGCTGAGGAGGTATGTGCCAGAACAAAGTAGTAAGTGAAGCAGGACAAGAAAATAATTCCAAAATCATAGGTGTGATTGAAGGATGTTTCCTTGGCATACTGAAAGGCAAAAACAATAAGAAAAATATAAATAAAAAAAATCTGTTCTTCAGTGGCTGCTACTTCATCCTCAAGTTTTAGCTAAGCCTGAATTTCACAGTTAACCGTGTTTTAAACAAACACTAGCTTTGCAAGGATGAAGTCAGAGTCACCAAAACTGTGGAAAGGAAGGGCAATGAAAAAAGCAAAACAAAACAAAAACAACAAAAGAACCACAAACAAAAAAAAACCAAGTATTTGCACAATCCAGGCACAACACAAGATTTTTAGGACATTAAATATTTTTTAAAATAAGCCTTTCTGTAGAACTATCTAGAGCTTTGTGCCAAGCAATAATGTAGCTTTTTGGAGGGACTTAGATAATTCTACTTTTACTCATAGACAGTATCACAGAATAGAGAGAAAGGTGTGTGGAGATTTTATAATATCTGTTTTCTTACAAAAAGAGGAAAAAAAGATATGACATAACAAAGCAAATGGGTAACACTATTTAAGAGGAAATACTTTACTGGAGGGCCTTGAGCTCCCACTTCACCAATGGGTCCTTGGTCTCCTTCTTCACCCTGGGAAAGCAAAAGGAGGAATACATCTGTAACTAATCCATGGCATGCATATTGCTCTCTCATCATAGAAGGGACATTTACTGCGTGCGGTTTTCTATCACCACATCCTTCATGAAGGAAACCCAAATGAAGTCACACTACTTCCTCAGAGCATAGACAGATACCCATTTAGGTTCACATTCCATTCAACTGTTAGTCAAAAGAGTAATTTCAAAGCAACCCCAGTATAAAAAAGAATAATGGTATTTTACTCTTAATCTGTTCTTCCTTTTTTTTTTTCCCCTGATGTTAATCTCTTTAGGTTTTCTTGTTCTTTGAGACTAGAAGTATAATGAAAGTATATTCATATATGTGAATGGACTGGATATGCTAGCAGCTTTGCATCACAATATCTCATTGCACTTCAGAATTTTTTGAAAACTGAAATGGTAAAATGCCTTATCCTATGAAACCCCTATGTGATTAGATAACAACCTCTCTCATACAATAATAGTGCACTCTAATGGAACAACAGTACTTACTGCCAGTTTAATTTGCAAAAAGCGAATTTGGAGCATAAGACAACTGCTTAATATCCAGGAAGAAATAGGTGAGCTGTTTCTAATAAATTAATATTATTTTCCATATGCTTAGGAATAGAGAGCAGGTTTTAAAAAAAAACAAAACAAAACACAATACACTTTTCTGCTTTTTCTCCTCCAGCACTGAAGCATGGATCAAGGCAGTGCAAATCTTCCCGACTTTTCTTATTTCAATATTAAACAAGGTTAATTCAAATGAAACGCCTTAAAAGAGTTCACATTTCAGTCTTCAAGCTGAATCAGACCTGGCCTCTTTATTGCAGTTATAATCTTTATTTGCCTATGAACTTCTACAGTGTCCTTTCCCTCACAAACACATTTTTCCCCTCTCGTTCTTCCTGTTACTACTCATCTGTGCCACAGAACAATTTACTTGGTAAATCCACAGAATTCTTCTGTGTTTAAATGTTTGGAAGGTTTCCAATTAATAAATTTTACTTCAGTTTTGGCCATAAGTTCCATATTAATTAAATTGAATGATATCACAATAAAAAGCAAGAGAAGTATGGCTTCTGCATCATAACAAATACAGAGTACGGATGAATGAAGAATAGAGTTACGCCTTTGGTTAGTCCGGAGCATTACGATATGTAGTATATCATCATGCTTTCTGGTAGAACAATTAATAGTTCTCACAAAATATAACATTGTTTTTGAAGAGGCAGCTAAACTACTATTAACTTGCTAAAAAAACCAGCAGTTTTTCTTCTTTTTTTTTGTTTTTACCTTATAACCTTGCTTTCCTGGTTCACCAGCCTCTCCTTTTGAACCTTTCTGTCCCTAAAATAAATGTAAAAACAAAAATAAATAAATAAATAAAGATTATTAAACTGTCTCTGTAAGGAATGCTTGAACAAACAGATTCTCTTACCTTCATTCCCATTAAGCCAGCATGTCCTGGGCGGCCAGGTGGACAAGCATTGGGACACTGGAGAAACATCCACATAATTAGTACCACATAGGTTGAATAAGTTTATCTGAGATTATTTAAAAACAAACAAACAAAAAAAAAAAAAACAAAACCAAAAACATGGACAACTATCTTACCAATGGGTCACCATCTTGCAGGCCAATTGTTCCCTGAATTAAATTAAATTAATCAAAGTCAGTAAAAGAAAAATAACCAGACCGAACTCATTAGACAATATAGTCATTAGACAAAACAGAAAATAATACTACCTAAAGCAGGAATCAGAAGTATAATCAACCAAAGAATCTCTGATGTGAAAAGCACCTAAACTGTAGGATCTTATTGTAAGATTGCGGGTGCCTACAAAATCCTGTCCTCTAACTTAGATCAGCTTTTCTGAAAAACAAAATATTTCTTTTGGTTTTTAAGCTACCTAAAACATGTTTTCTATTAAATATAGGGCAAATATATCGAAACCCCGCGAATGTCCAACAAAACCCAAGACAATTTCTGTAATAAGGATAATTTTTACTTTTACAGTTTACTGCCATTCAGCAAAAGGTTTAGATCTTTACAGAGAAAATAATCTTCCCACCACACAAGTATTGGTAGAGGAGTGAGATGTCTGGCAGTTAATGGAATTGCAATAAGTTAGAGATCAGTGTACAATGACATGGACTCAGTGGGGGGAAGACCATTCCTCATATTAAATCAACTACTTGATGGAAGTTAATGGGAGGCTTATGAGGCACAACAGGGAAAAATACGATTTCACAGCAGCAGCTGGATTCTTTAAAGCCCAGTGGGAGGGAGCACGCTATTTCAGAGAGAAACAAAGGGGAGTTTAAGGAAGGAGCTGGTCTCCTTTTATACAGAAGGATTTAAAAAACGCGGAGAGTGTGTTTGGGTCCATAATGTCATCAACTGGAGTGGGATTGTGGCACTCCAGAAATCTAAAAAGGACAAAACTGGCAAGGAATAGAAGCAGCATATGACATTATAGAGAATTCATTTTTACTTGTTTCCTGAATACTCTTCTCTACTTTACCATTCACATCTTTTACAATGCCTCTGCCAATTCTCTGGCAACTTTCATGAAAACAAGAACCATGGCATAAATAATGCATATGGATTTAGGGTCTGTCCAGCACAGGAACAGTGCAGCTTTTAAAAAGAGGTTAGTATGACACACGTTTCCCAGCAGTTTGCATTTCACAGCACCCAGCCTCTGATGTGCCTGCCAAGCACTCCTTTTTCTCTCTCTAGGCAGGTAAATAGCCATAAGACAGAGGCATAACACACATCCCTCCTCCCAAGACCCTCAAATAAGATAACCATTCCCCAGGAGAGGCAAAGACTGGTGTAAAGCTTTCTTCTACCCCTTGCAAGTGGCAGGCCTGGTTGCAAGAAAAGCATTAGAACTTAACCCCCCTGGGACCTCTGCCTCATGAGCCAAATATTAAAATTTTTCTCCTCCTAGAAAAAGGTCTGTCTCTACTAAAGTACTATCGGTGAGGCCCAACAGAGACTATATTTACAGTAATACTAAAATGCACTGGGAAGTTTTAAACACCTGTAAAAGTTACAGTTTAAGACCATTTGCAGAAATGGGAAGACGTCATGACAGAAGCTACATGGTTTGCATTTCAAACTAGCTTTTATAACCATAAAGACTAGAAATTTGCTTTCTAAATGAAAGATCAAATGTCGATATGATTAAATGAGTTGTATCTCAGGCTTTGAACACAAACCTTTAGACATTATGAATTAATATAGCCTGCTGACATCCCGCAGTTGGTATTCAGTTGAAGGACTCAGCTGTAAGACTTGAGAAGTTTTGTTCAAGCAGCAACAATATATAATTCAGACATTAGCACATAGTAAAGGCAATCGCTTACCCGAGGACCCGGTGGTCCTGGTGGCCCTGGTGGCCCTCTTTTTCCTGGATCTCCCTAAAAAAGGGTAATTTTGTTGATTCATAGTAATAATGAAAAACAGCAGTTACAAATGATTCCACCCAACAACAGTGAGAAACGAAGTAGCTACAGAAGGACAGGCTAGGTAGCTAATTAAAACCTAAGCCCACAACATGGTTCCCATAGTAGAATGGGAAAACCAAGTTTTTAGTAGAATGGGAACCGTGTTGTTGAATAGGAGTCACAAAAACAAAATAATTTTCAGCTGCTTTAGGAAGCTGAAACATCAGACCACAGGATCATCTATACACTCCTCTATCTTATAACTGTTAATTAAGTTCTGAATTAGAAGAATCCTAGTAACTGGCAAAAATGCCCAAAGCACAGAGGAAAAAAATCCCCTTTTTCAGAGCCCAAGATGAATTTACCAAGTTAGAATCTTCTCACATTTGTGAAGGTTTGATGCCCAGTGCTTTCAGAAGTAAAGACAACACAGAACCTCTGCAAATTATTTTTTGAATGCTTTTAAGTAAAATAAATTTAATATTCTGACAGGGATAGCTTTAAACTTAATATTATTGTTTCAATATTATGTTTGATATGTTATTAAATCAAAAATGAAATTAACAAGATGAATACAGAAAAATTATTCACTAATTCTCACAATGCATGAGCTATAGAGCCATAGGTTTAAAAACACTAAAAAGGAATATTTATTTTCCATACAAGGTATAATTACATTGCTGGACCCAGTATCACCATGTGTTGTGGAAGGCCCATGATATAAATGTGTCCAAAAAAGGGGCTGACTACATTACGGGAGGATAAGCTTATATATAGCTTTTGAAAAAGGCAGTCTCTGAACTGCCAACTGGCAGAATGTGGGACAGTGTGACAGAGAAATGTCATTTTACAAATAGCCTGTACACTTCCCTAGGTACACATTATTGCCCTTGCACTCGTAAGGCAGTGAGCTAGATGGATCTTCTTCTGAAACAAATCGGCAGTTTTTAATACTCTCTTTATATTCATTGATATGACTGAGTGCAACACACGGGGAGAGGTATGCATTAAAAAGGAGGCTTCGTTAAAGAAAATTTTTATGCTATTTCAGACTTCAAGTAAAAAATAAACAATTGGTTTCAATATGCATGTCAGTGATAAAGCATGAAGTCAAAATATGACAATGTGCTGAAAGTGAGTGCACAATTTAGCATTAAGGTCGGTAGATAGAGTCACACTTAAAATGAGACTAAGAAGAAATACTGAATTATCTTGTTCACTGATATGCAAATGGAAAACATAAATAGTATGTGGTCATGTACCATGACGTATATGTGAGAAGACAGGAGTAAAGCTAAAGTTCTGCATGTAATATTAAGTTTTACATTTCCTGTATTTCTGGTAGGTTTGCTTTTTGATTTTAGCTTTCCTTGAATAAGAGGAGAAGTAGAGTATGGGACACTATGTGAAACATTTAATTCTAACCTAATGGGTGGCCCTGACTTTGTGGTATTAATTGTTCCTTATTTCTGATGAGCTTCAAACACAATCTTTCCTCTACCAGTGATTACTGGAAAAAGTATATTTTCAAGTGCTGTTGTAATCCAAACAGTGTTTAGACGGCACAGTAATTATTCATTTTTTCTATAAGCATCTTCTTGCAATCGAATAAATCTACATTTTCAGCAAACATGGTAGTACTTACAGGTGGACCAGCACGACCTACTTCCCCAGGAAGTCCTGCTGCACCAGCTGGACCCTGTAATAACCAAGTGAAATAAATAGTATTTTTAGACCATACAATACCTCTTTAACAAGCATCCAAGGAGTGCTAACATGTAATTCTCTCAAAAACCAAACTATGTCTTCAGACACCAGTATTCTAGCCCCATATACCGTAGACCTAAGCAACCTCAGTAGTAGCTGAAGAAAGCATACATAATAGACATAGAACATCAGGATTAGAACAGTCTCTTTTTCCACTGAATTACTTTTTATTACAGTATAACAACTTCATTGAATATTTAAACAGATTCCTGAAACGGTATATTTATGAATATTAAAAAATTATACTTACAGGTGGTCCAAGAAGCCCCTTGCCCTGTGAAATATGAAAAAAGGTCAGAAATGTGGGGAGGGTTCCACACCTAGTCAAGTTGTTTGCCAAGAACAGAGTATTTGGGATAAAAAGGTACAAAAAGCCTGATGTTTGATTCTGCAAAATCATTTTGAAAACTTGTTTAACTAATGTTAAATATCAATTTTATTATTAGGTAACCAACATCAGGAGAAAAATTAAGTTATTGATTAAGTTGCCTTGCAGTAGCATTTATTTACACATATTTACAAACACATATACTTCCATAAAGGAATGAAGACATTAAAGCCTTTGGGTTTAGCCTATTATCAAGTGACATGACAAACACATCTATGCTATAATCACTTCCTTCTAACAGTGCATTTAAATTCATAATAGGAGAGATTCTTTTGTAATTTTTTTTTTTTGACAGCACTTCCTCAAGGTCTATGTCCATTAAACTAGTGCTTTTTGGTAATCAGAAAGAGCACCAAACTGCTCCTGTTTACATTTTCCATCAGTATTGCTCTGAATCGTTTTAATGAGAAGTGTCCAAGATACAAATCTGTTTCTGCCTATTTGGACAATACACTCCCCCTAAGAAAACAGATCCCCCTAAGAAAACAGATCGCCCTCAGTCTTGCATTATTAAAGCAAATGGATAATTTTATGGAGAACAGCGTCAATGATGTGTATGAAACGCTGGCATATAAAAATCACAAACATACTCAAATCTTCAGGAAATTTGATGTAATAAAGTGCCTGGGCTGAGTGGAGTTTAAAAGCCACAGAATATCATACCAGGACTCTATCTGCAAGGTTGTCTTTAGAAAACTTGGTATAACACAGGGAAAATGGCAAGCATTTATTAGAGTAATTCAATTTTAACCATTTAATACGCAGTAGAAAGTAAACTTTCATCCTGCATAACCTACATAATTTCTCTGCTATTACTTAACATTTCTTTGCTGCAATTCAGTATATTATACATGTCTACATTTGACTATACGAATCAAACTTTCACTGCATCGCATATATGATATTATAATATCATCTGCCTCCGAAAGAAAGAAACTTGCATGTTCCCATTGAAGTACCCCCTTCCTAATCCACCCCTAACGGTGGCAGGGAAAGTCAGTGATATGATACCAAAAGAAGCAGCTACAGTTACTGTGTGCAGTCCACACATAGGCACAGGAGAAGCCAGTCCACAACTTTGCCCCTTCCATTGCATCTCCTCACCCTCCTAATTAGGACTCCCAGAAGCAGGGGCTGTCCCCCAGCAATCCATGCCTCCCCCTCACCCAGCTACTCCATCCTGCTGGCCATGAACTCCCTGCAAGCAGACCAAGTTGTGGAGTTGAGAGCTCCAGGGCAATCAGCCAGGAAGGGCCTACACAGGTTAATTAACCCAAGCGGCTGCCCATGTTCCTGCCTCTGCTTGTGCCCTAAAGAGGAAGCTTCTACCAGGCAGCCTGGGACTGTGGCCTTACATCCCCAGATGCCTGCTGCCTGCTTTGGAGGTGCTTATCTGTTCCACGGAGCACACGGAGTTCATGGGCATGGGCAGTGTAATCAACTGCCTCAAAGACACTCACCCTGTAGATCTGGTGAGTACCTCCACATCATCAACACAGACCTGCCTCCATCCACCACCAAGAGTCACATACCAGTATTTGTATGTGCACCCTGTGCCGGAAGCTGTGCTTCAGTAAATCTTAAAATATTAATTTCTCTATCACTAAATACACACAATCTTACCCATATGTCATATCTGGAAAACACTAGCAATATCAGCTAACAGAAAAGTTAGAGAGAATGAAACTGAAGGAGAATAGACCGAAGGGTACAAAACATGCACTGAATGTAGCTGCCGCAGGTCCATTTACCAGGGCCAGATCAGAGATGTCAACATATTTGGTGGTAGATTACTTGAATTAATTTTGTAAATCTGTCATTTGAGAGACCATGCACAAACGAGATGAGACAAAGAGAACAAATTAAAACTAAATGATGAAGCAGGAAAAAATAGAGGAAAGGGAGAGTAAAAGAAGGTAACTGAAGGTAGCCAGGATACGTTCTGGAGAAGAAAGGGTGACAGAAGCAGAAAAGCAAATGCTGTATATAAACCTTTAGATACTTAATATTCCTTCTTTCAGTTACCCTGAAGTCCTAACTTGGCCAATAAATTCCACTGGATGAGCTTGAAAAACAGTGATAATAATTTACAACTAAATAATGTTGCAGCCAAGACTTCTGACTTTCTGTTTTCACTGAGCATTTTAACAACTTAAGCAAGGGGTTTTGTGAGAAATTAAGTTTTTGGATAATGATCCAGAGACTTCTCCACTTGCAAAAGGCCATGCCTGAATTCAAAGCAGTGCATACTTACACCTAAATACTCAAATAATCAGGTAACTAGTATGCAGACTCATAAGTGTCCTCACTATGTTTCTAGTAAATGAGGTCTCATGGATCAAACCAAAGACCTGCAAAGGTTAAACAGCCCCATTACATCACACTTGTAGTAAGAGCTTCTCAAAAAGTCTCTGAACCTGAGAATTAGAACCATCACTCTCCAGCACTACCAGTTCTGTCCTTTTTTCCCTTTTTATTTTTTTTTTTTAATTAGGTTTAAACTCTAAGTTTAATCTCACTAAAGGTGAGATGACCAGTGTTGGCCATTTTGAGAAACTTTCACTAACTGCTCTATTTCTTCAGCAGCTTCAAACCATTCATCAAAAGGAAAGCCTGTATAAATGGAATTTTGCCAAGACATTTATTTTGAGCATTAATCTTTCCACATGGATTCAGCATGTACAGGCTAACAACCATGGAGCTACAAAAATCAAACACTAGGCTTCTTCCTAAAATGTGAGGTCTAAGGATTAACCTTAACCTTAATAATTACAAGGGTAATGGCAGGAGGTGACTAAGTATATCCATCTTTTCTTTACCTTTAAATGATTAAGAATTCTCATTTCCTCATTATAAATATTGCTGCAGATTCACCTTTAAATACAAGGTTCAGTTGCTTATTAAGCAAATGCAGAACAACTCCAAAGACAATTCTCACTGAGGTTCATTGAAGCATTGTCACCTTAAGACTAAAAGTCTCAGAGCAAACAAACAAACAAAAAAAATCATTAAACTTTGAACAATGGTCAAAAATCTCATCAGATTTATTGCTTTTACAGTATCAAAATACGGTCACAGAAGACCTGCATCAGTTAAGTGCTGCTCTGAATGGAATCAGCATTCTACCTTGACAAATTGGTCCAGTTTGCTGCATTCCCATAGTAACATCTCCAGTTCTGAATTGAGATCAACCCTCTTTATGTATATTTTATATACCCACTTTTTCTGAAGGCTCTTTAATTATTCATTCTCACATTAGTCTGTTAATGGTGAGGTAAAATCACGCATATTTTCCCCAGGTCAGTTTTTATTTCGGTTGACAGGCTAAAATACTACAGTATTTTAATGCAGTATTTCAGTAATTCAGCTTCAATTCCCCATTTTTTTCCTCTCCCATAGTAGTTCATTTCATATACATTTTTTTCCATATCAGCTGGGTAACATATCTGAGAGGAGTTAAGCTATCTCTTCATTTCAACTAGACATGTTAAAATGCAAATAGCCCAGAAATTATATTCCCATCTACTTGACAGCAAAAATTTAAAATAAACAAACAAACAAACTCACTCAACCCCCTAGCAGAAAAACGTAGGGCTTTCCATCTATGTAGAAGCTGTGTCAGTTCTGCTATTTTCTGTGAATAAATTTAGCTTATATATTGAGTCTGTAGATTGACCAGCCGTTAGAAAAGTATTACCTATTTTCCAGATTGTTAGGTAAGAAACAGCATCCATGAAAATTAAATGCAAATATCTACATAGAATGATTCATCTTAAGTTTGAACATGCCTATAATGTAACATCTTCAAGAATAATGTTATCATTTCCTCTCTGGACAACTATCAAAATTATAGTTTAATATAAATTTAATGAAAGTTAATGGGACAGGGTCAAAAATACAAAGATACAGTCAAAGATACAGAATTTCACCTCAGGGAGTGCTATATCGGAATACAATGCCTCTTCTATTTAATTCCACTGATTTCTCCGCAAATAATCTAATTTGCAATTAAATTTTAATTATGTGCAGGCCTATCATGCCAGCCATCTTGTTCCATCACTCATTTTCCTTGAGGTTTTTCCTGGTTTCCTGTATAATCTAAGTTTCTACATGCGACCCATCATTCAGTTCTTCAACCCTGAAAAATTCCTAAAATTCATGTTTATTTTCAGCCCCCCAAAGATGGATGTTAAATCCATCTGCATGCCAACTGGAACAGTAATCTTTGCATGTCCTTTCCTCATATTTTTGTTTTCATATGGAACAGCACAGGAAGTCCCATAGAGCATTTACACTTAGTTATCCCATCTAAACACATGACAAGGAGCTGAAACAGGAATAACTGTTGACTAATTTATGCAAATAAAACATGGGCTCTCCTGTCTCTACAGCATTTTCACAAAGAGATAGAAAATAACGGTATGCATCTAAAACTTGTGACCACATCACACACGCTCCCTTCTTTTCTACAGCATACAAACCAAACATGTCTTTCAAGTAATTTCTGCACACTTTGATATGAAGAGAAAAAGGTTCCTTAATGTACTACTTTAATATCTTATGAGTTCTTTGAAACCTCAGAAATAGTTTCTGGCTCTTCTTCACTACATTTAATGCTAAGGATCCTTCATATTGGTACTGAAGGTCTAAAAAGCCTCTTCATATACTAAATGTATTACTTACTGGAAGTCCACGAGCACCTGGCAGTCCTGGCTCACCCTTTAAAAGATAAAAAGTGAGTGTTTCAAGAGACATTAGCATAAAGTTTTGTAAAGAACATACAGGAAGATGCTCTCACGTTTTGGAGGGTATCTTTTAGTGGTCATATTGTGCAAGTATTATTCACTTCATTAATGCTACGCTGGTTTCATTGAGACTTGATAGAAAGGAAACTCTTTCTTTGTACTAAAAAGATACAGCCTCAGGCATTTTCTCCCCCTCCCCCAAAAAGAATTGAAACATGCTGGTTACTCTGACTTCTGAAGTATATTTTATTTGTCTGATTGCTGACGAAGTCAGGTTTCACTGTTTTGATTCCCACCACGTATTACTATGACATAATTACAGTACAACAAGATGTAAAGAGCCTCACCATTACTGAAGATGCGCAACCTTAATGTCATCAATGTAACGCCACCATTCCTTACTGCTGGCTGGGGGACTGGAAGTGGCTTTGTACTGTGTGAAAAGGGCCCAATGGGTCTTTATGCTATAGATGTTTTACTATTGTAAGAAAGGCTGCAGCATCTCATTAATCCAGTTTAAAAAAAAAAAAAAAAAAAAGAAACATCCCATAATTTTGTTCTTACCTTCTGTCCTTTTGGTCCTGTGACTCCACGTGAGCCATCAGGTCCTGTGAATCCCTTCGGAAGTAATGTATACAATGTTAATGCAAAGGTTACGTTGTCTTCTTAATCACAAAAGAAAACATTCTAAAACGTAAAATAACGAAGGAATTACAATTCAAATGCCTATTTACATGTGCAGATAGAACTGCCCAAGTTCAAAGTACCAGCTTCTGATGAAAAACACCAGTGCTTGTGATATGCCTTTCAAAAATTATTTAGTAAAATCACAATTAAACTAAACACATGATCTCACATGATCTTATTTCCTCTCAATGGGAGACTGATGAATTCAGTTCATGGCTCAGGTTAAAAGCAACAACTGTCAGTGTTTTCCATGTCAAATAAATTATTCATTGACAAAAACAAACAAAAAAAAAATTCAACAAAGCTGCCAGGCTGGATTTGACGTTAGTCTTTGAACGACACTTGTTTATCTGGCTAAAATTAAAAAGCAATCATTATATTATAACTATGAATTCATTTGGAGTTTTTTTGTTTTCTTTTGCTTCCAAAATTTTAACCAGCTTATATGGCTTGGAAATTTCCAGATATCCATGAGAAAAGCGTTGCTTTTACATTTGTCCAACACATTTATTTTTTGGTACACTTCCAGCAATTCAGTGTTCACCAAAGGGATCTTTTCTCTGATAATTTGCTTTCAAAAGCTTACATGATCATTACAGGCAATTACTGTACAGTATCTTTACTCAGTCTATTAAACATGACACTGAAATAGCCTGTGAAAGAAAAAAGTAGATTTAAAAAGTCATAACTGCCTCACCAATTAAACATGGAAGAAGGTGTTATAAATCTAAAACCCCAATTAAAAGTTGAGTGCGCAGTGGGAGGACAATAAGGTCCCATGTTTCTTCTTCAAGTGAAAATAAAAAAGGTTCACCATTTCGGAATGCAGTATTCTAGTATTGCAGTGTCATTCATCCACTAATGAGAGGGAATATGCAAGTGCGAAGAAATATCAAAAGCTGAGCTGAGTTTAAAATGTTCTGTTTCACTTGACTGTGTTACTATGAATTCTGGTGAGGAAAACATGCCTTAAGTGAAAATTATAAGAGGCAATGATTCTTAAAGATCTGCTTATGGGTTTTTGACATGTACAAATGGGTTGTGGTCCTGTATTGTTTTCAGGAAAAAATGAAGTGGCACGAGATGCCACTCATGGCAAGACCATTTCCTCTTACAGATTTGAAATTTGAACAGTTTAACTAAAGACTGTTTCAGCTTCATGTCCACTAAATTTCTTTTCAAAAGCAAATTAAAAATTAACCTCTAACAGTATTGCAATCTTCAATAAATATTAGGCCGCCTCATTTATATAATTTGCAATATTCTCTAATGTATGGATTTGTTGAATATAATCTTTATTTTTGATGCTTTAAACTACAAAAGTATTCTAACACCTAAATTAAACATAAACTTACCTACCTCCTGGCATAAGATCTAAGTACTAACGTAACCATCTTGCTGCCTAGCAAGAAATGCTTTCAAACACTGCTCTCAAGAGAAATATGGAGAGTTTTCCAAAAACGTATGAAGGTGTTATTATCGCCAGTAATTTATTCAAGAGATACAACCTAACAGGCCATTATTACCAGATGATGTTGAAACTTTGTTCTTCTGTATTATTTTCCACAGAGAAAGGAAGATACACCAGCAGGCACAGGCTCTGCAGTGGTTGAAGTCTGGGAGGTTTTGGGGATTTTTTTAGAATCATAGAATAGTTTGGGTTGGAAGGAACCTTTAGACGTCATCTAGTCCAATCCCCTTGCAATGAGCCGGGACATCTTCAATTAGATCAGGTTGCTCACAGCCCCGTCCAACCTGAACTTGAATGTTTCCAGGGATGGGGCATCTATCACCTCTCTGGGCAACCTGTGCCAGTGTTTCACCACCCTCATTGTAAAAAAATTTCTTGCTTATGTCCATTTCTCTTTTAATTTAAAGCCATTACCCCTTGTCCTATCACAACAGGCCCTGCTAAAAAGTTTGTCCCTATCTTTCCTGTAGGCCCCCTTTAGGTACTGGAAGGCCGCTATAAGGTCTCCCCAGAGCCTTCTCTTCTCCAGGCTGAACAACCCCAACTCTCAGCCTGTCCTCTGAGGTCCTATGATCATCTTTGTGGCCCTCCTCTGGACCCTCTCCAACAGGTGCATGTCATTTCTATGCTGAGAGGTCCAGTAGTAACTGTGTTTTTAATAACACTTCAGTGTAACATCAGCGTAACATAGGGCTGATGCGATTATTTTCCTTTCTTCCTATTTTATCCATTTTTCCACAGACCCCCTTTGGAGAGGAAACACCCCCTGCCAGCCACCCTCCTCCCCATTGCTCTCAGGCACTGCGGACCCTCCTGCACAGGTCTGGGCTTGGGTCCCCCCTCTTGCCCTTCCTGCGCTGCGGGGCGCTGACCTGGGGCTGTTTCCAGAGGGAGCTGCCCTCCCTGGAGCCGGGGTGGCAGCACCAGACAGCCCTTGCTCTGTTCCTCAGCTGCCACCCCAGCCATCCGCAGCCCGGCTGCACTCCTCCAAGAGAGCATCTTCCAGCCTGGAGAAAAGTGCTGCTCCCCCACGTGTGCCACTGGCACTCACTGGCAGCTGCGAGGAAGCCAGAGACCTCAAAAGGAGGTCATGCTTCTCCAGAAATAGACTAAAACCAAGTCTTTTTCATTAAAAAAAAAAAAAAAAAAGAGAGGAAATTCCAGAAAATCAAGTGTACTCACATCAGCTCCTGGCTCTCCAGGCAGGCCAGGGGATCCTGGTTTGCCTGCATCCCCGTCTGGACCCTTCAGGATTTAAATGGACAGTTAAGCATGTTGCAGAGAGGGAAGCAGAAACAAAACTCAAAACCTCTTCTCTTGCAGGAGCGAAAGCAAAGTAGCTGAAATCACTTACCGGCGGACCAGGGGGGCCGTTCGGACCTCTCTCCCCCTAACAGGATATGTAAAAGAAGGTATTAGTCAGAGCTGCAGTGACCTTTTATGGTCCCTCATGAAAAACACTGATTTGCAGATTACCAGGAATAATCCCAAACTGTTTCTTATTGTAGGAAATTAATATCAAACCTACATAATCTCTATTACAGACTAACAGAAATAACCACAGAAACTTCTGATAGGAATTGGGGGAAAATACATAGTAGCTCCCATCAGGAATAATGCCACAAATCCTTATCATGCTTTAGCATGAGTGATACTACGTAATCCCTTTTGAGATTAGAATTATAGATCCCCTACACCCCATTTCAGGCAAACAATCATAACATATGATGCTGATTACATAAAATAAATAACCCTATATTTTCCATATCAGAGATAATCTGAAAGGCTACCTTCCCCCCCCCCGGCCCCAGCCTGCTACAGAGTACAAAACCCATCAATTCCTACATGGATCTGCAGCCAAATTCAAACTCCTCAGGGTCAAATGCTGACAGCGAGGACAATGTGGGTACACCTCGAGGTATTTTCTGTTTCCTAGGCAGGACAAGGGAAACACTTACATCGATGCCATCAATACCAGGAACTCCTGGTGGCCCTGGCGGACCCGGGGGGCCTGGTGGACCAGGGAGACCTCTCTGACAAAGAAAAAGAAGAAAGAAAAAAAAGAAGCAATTAGATCCTGGTAAACCTGTGAGAGACAGTCTGGGGGGGACTGGCACAATGAGAAGCAGCTTTTATGGGTTAGTCAGGGGGTCACAGCTGTGGTGAGGAGCTGTGTCCTCACTCCACGCACGTCAGGACCCTCAGGCGCTGTATCCCATCTTAGCTGTCGCTGCCACAACCAGCAACGCTCCCCCCGTGGGCAGAAGGGGGGTGAGGTGTTAAACCCCCCATCCCTGGGCCCAGCCGCCCTCCTGTGCCCCTCGATGCTGGCAGGGCCAGGGCAAGGCCGGGGGGAGCTCGACTGGCCGACCCAGCAGGATCTGAATGCTGAACGGCAATGACAGGGTGGCAGAAACTTTGAGTGGTCTTTGGGAATCAAACACTGAAATTCACTAAGCTACTCTCATTACTCATTCAGCCAACACAAAGGAGACAGTCTTCCTAAGACGAAAATTTAAAACAACCCTTTCCCTGCTTCACTGCCGAGCTCGGCGGTTTCCCCTGTTTCCTCAGGATTACGTTAGCATCTACAGAGGCGCTTTCTCAAAGCCCCGGGCTCCCGAGGGGGAGGCGGGAGGCGCCACCAACCCTTGGAAAGGGAGAGAAAGGTTTTTACAGGTCTCCATCCCTATAATGGGGGGCTCTGTTCTCCTCAGAGCGAGATCCGGCTGCGGCCCCACAATGGTGCTGTGTGAGCAGGAGGCCGGCCCGGGGCCGGCTGGGGCCCTGAGCTTGGCCCCTTGCTCCCCACTGTGCTGCTGTTCCGGACACCTTTATTCCCTGCACCAGTCTTCCCAGTAATAATCCGCCCAGCAGTAGTTGTAGATGGAGCTCAAGCCCCACCACGTCACAAAGTGCCTGCCTGATGCCCACCAGGTAGCACCATAGAACTGTCTTGGTTGGAAAGGACCTTTAAGATCATCAAGTCCAACCATTAACCTAACACTGCCAAGTCCACCACTAAACCCTGTCCCTAAACACCACATCTACCTGTTTTATTAAATACTTCCAGGGATGGCGATTCCACCACTTCTCTGGGCAGCCTGTTCCAATGTTTGATAACCCTTTCTGTGAAGAAATTTTTCCTAATATCCATCCTAAACCTCCCCTTGGCGCAACTTGAGGCCATTTCTGCTTGTCCTACCCACATAGGCACACACACACGGCACCCACCGCCCCGCGGTCAGCTCGCCTTTGCCAGCGGCGCGTCAGGGTCAGCTACACCTACTGACGGGGAGGAAAGGGTCGAAAACCTTCCAGCGGGTCAGCGGCAGGGCACGGCGGAGAGTGGCCTTCAGTCCCCCTTCACCCACACCCTTTCCCCTCAGCACGGAGCATGGTCCCTTCCCTCACACTTACCTCGATTACTGTCTGGCTTATCTGCGGGGGGAGAAAAACAGAGCCAAAGTCAGAATAAACTTACTTGTGCCAGGCAGAGGCAAACAACCTGCAGGAAAAGCCCCGGCGGCAGGAGACCCCGCAGAGCCCGGGCCATGGCGATGGAGGGACCGGCCTGCGGCTACTGGGGCGGGCAGGCGGGCGACCGAAAGGTGATGCCGGCTGCTGCAGCCCCTCACGGCGAACGCCTCGGGGGAGGGTCGCGGGGATTGGAGGAAGGCTGAAGGCTGGGAAGGGGAGGACTGAATGCCAGCAGGCAGCGCCTTAACCCTTTGCCCTGCTGCTGTTGCTTTGGCCGCCGACC
>VYZM01008157.1:34720-120328 GCA_013398915.1 Dromas ardeola | reverse complement strand
CCCCGCCAGCCCCCGCCACGGGTTTCCCGCCGTCAGGCTCCCCGGTAAGGGGACGGCGGTTGCCAAAATCCCTCCCGCCTGCAAGGCAAAGCTTTCCGTCGTCTCCCACCCAAGCAGCGAGAGGGATGGGGAAGGGAGGTGCGGGGGGCGCGGGGGGAAGTAAGTCACGGAAGAGTTAAAATGAGGCGGCTGCTGCTGCGCTGGGGGGTTGGATTTCTGAAGGCACCAAATTCCAGGCAGGTGTGGGAAAAATGGGCGTCTCGGGACAGAAAGAGGGAGTAAAAATGAGGGCCCTGGGGGCTCCTGGGACTCGGTGGCAGGGGGACAGGGCAGCGCCGCCGGGCAGGGGAGGGCGCTCACCCGGGCCGGCAGCTCGCCGCAGCCTTCGCGTTGGGGTCGCAGGGGGTCGCAGTGAATGACCATCCACTGGATCTCGAACTGGCGAAGGAGACAAAAATCACGTTAATTCGGGTCGGGGGAGAGGGGTCGCGCTGGCCGAGGGTGCAATAGGAGGAACACCGGTCGGCTATCGGGGTGTTCGAAAGGGAAGTATTTGATGATAATAGCTACGAGTGTATCAGAGAGTTCAGTTCGGAGCAGGGCTTCACCCTGCGCTTCCCCGTGCCCCAGCGGGGTAATATCCATCTGTGAAATTTCACGTCTTCCTTGAACGTTTGTATTTGGCACAGGAAAACGACACAGGATTAAGGAAAACCTCTTCTCAGAAGCTGCAACCGAAACTCGCTTGATGTGCTATACAGATTAAAAAACATATTCTCTGCTGAAAGTTACTGACTAGCTCAAACATACAGCTTCAGAGGTATATCCGTTGATATATAATGCATCACATAGAATTTTAAGTACCAGAAGCATATTAACTTGTGCATATTTATCGTACCTAGGTTTTAAAGTCTTGGATTGTTTTTCCCTTCCCATCAGACATGGTATCAGTTTGGCTTATGAACCACTAATGAGTGGTTTCTCCAGAGATTTCTCAGTTTGATGATAACACTCAGAGGCTCATATTCCTTTCTCTTCATTATAGATGGCTGAGGAGTTAGGGGGGAAAGAAAGTTTTTTGGCTCTTTTTCTTGTTATAACATAGAGCCCTGGTATTGAAAAGAATCTGACTTCGTTTTTCTGAGAAGCTGAAAATAGAAGCGAGTGTCCAGGGGCTTTCACTTCTTATTTCTTTGCTTCTCTGAGTCTTTCTTTTTATTCTATTGAGCTAAAGCAGTTCACCACCATCACTTCCACAACATAGTATCTCAGTGCTGCCTGCCTGCCTTCTGTGCTCCCTCTGGGATATCTCATTGCTCTCTTCAGTCCCAACCCATAACTGATGCAGAAGGTGGACTGTCACTCTGACATGCTTTCTTCTCCCGCCACCATCCTTAAATTGACTTAGTTGCATACCAACTGCTAGAGCTAAGAAATGCTTTGAGTCTGAAGTCCTTTAAGGTCTCTGCAAGGCTGCTTTTTTTTTTTTTTTTTTTTTCTTTCACCTTCACTGCTTCAGTGCTGCCACTCCTGAAATCCTCACTATCACATCTCTACTGTTCTATTTACTTTGCTGTCATTACAGTTTCCAGAGTGCTGAGACTGGAGCACAAAAGAGCCTGTACCCTCCTTTCTTTTAACTGTTATCTGACACCACTATCTGTGAGTCAATTCTTTACCTCCTTTACCCAGTTCTCATTTTAAAACCTTTCCCAGTCCTTAATAATAGACAACTGAATGTGTCCTATAATGTAATACTACAAGGCAGCAATACAATAATAAAAATAAGAGGGTATCTGGAATCTGAAGGTGAGGATTCATAAAAAGGCATAAAAATGGGATCAAATGACATGATAATTTACTTCATACCGTACAACTAGATTCTAAGTCCTGAGTCTCTAGCTTATTCAACTCTGAAGCTCACTTGCAGAGGGAAAGAGGTCCACAACTAGCTCTAAAGCAGTTTATAATCTATTTCTGATTTAAATAATAATATTTTTCTGATTTAATTTCAAATCAATATGGTTTTAAGTGACAGAATTTCTACTTTTTCAGGGTTTTTTTGTTTAATATTAAATTAAAATTATATTAAATAATATTAAAACTGAAAAGTCATCCATTCAGTAGTTAGGAAATCCCATAGTTAAGGTTGCCTGTACAAATGTATGTAATCTGAAATTGCGTGATTCCACACTTCTTTCCTTAGAACACCTCCCTCATTCACAAGACCAAATGAGCAAGGCCATGGAAATAGTTCCCATACTGCAGAAACCGTAAGTTTGGAAGTAAATGAGTCAAAAGGTGGTAAAAAAAGAAAGGATGGCTTTGTGGAAAAGGCAGAGAGATGCCACTGAATGAGCCTGCTTTTGCATCACAATTCTTACACAGTGCTGACAAATTATTTAAAACAAAATAGCTACATTAGAGAACATTCTGCATGGGGCAGGAGGAGGGAATTGGATGCCTGAGATGAAGTATCTGGGTACAAGTTACACATAAAGGCTGATCAGTAACAACTGTAATTGAAATCAATAGTCTTGAGCTGTGCTTTCAGCTTTTAACATGGTACAAAATCTGTAAACATTGAAATAATGACTTTCAGGACATACCACCAGCAGCCAATATCTGCATCAGCACATTCTGGGTTTTTTATGTAGATAATCATTGCCTCTTTATTGTCTTTTGTGTGTGTATGTGTGTCTGCCTGTCTGTCTGGTTTTTGGTTTTTGTACTAAGGTAAGATTTGAAAAAATAAAATGCTAATTACTGGGTTGCATTAGACTTCGATGCATGACTGTCCAAGTGCCAATATCTGCATCTTAAGAGAATACTACTAGCAAATGCATATACATTTTTTAAGTTTGAACACAGTTTTTCAACTTTGAACATAATCGATACTAAAATGGAGATAAATTTGTTAACGAGATTATAAAACATGATTTCTTGCTGCAGTGGGAACTTAACTCACTGAGTCAGGAAATCCTTTCAGTGTCTCATGTTTTTTTCCAGGGCTCTTGAATGGCCAAGCAGTCACTTTTTGTTCAAGATGGGATTTGGGTGCTGAGGTAAGGCCTGGTACTCTCATGAGTTTAGGACACACAAAAAAAAAAGCCTGAATGAATGAGGCAGGCAACCTATGCAGAAAAAATAGCTAGCATTATTTACAAAGCACTGTACCATAATGTGAATGTAAAAGGAGCTGAAATATTTTGAACATGCAGCTTTAATTTGACATTTCTTAGTTCACAGTTCCTTAGTCAGGCAGCATTATTTTTTTAAAAATAAACTGTGGTTGCTCTGTAAACTTTTTGCTTAGAGCTTTTGTTACTGTTTTGTGGCTATATAAAGCAAAAATTGAGATGAATCCTGTCTGACTTTTTTTAAAATGAAAAATAAAACTCTTTAGTTGGCAAGGTAGTAAAAGGTGTGAGTGGCCTCCCATTGATCTAGGAGAGGTTAGAGAAGGGCAAATATGTCCTAGCCTTGCTGTCAAGATGCCTTTTCCCTCGCCAGTATTTCACAATGATTGTGTTGATTATGTTAAACTGATTTAAAGGATGACACTGTTTGGAAGACATCTCACGTAGATGTTCTATTGATATCAGTACAAAGTGTTACTAAGGGTGAAGTACAGGCACAAAGTTCTCAGAAATTAACCTCAGATAAATCAGGGGTAATCATAAATAAAAGTTATTAAAATGTAATCTTTTAAGACCCATAGGTGTTTAAGACCCATAGGTCAATATTTCTGTCATCTGTTTTCCAACACTCCTACAGGATTTCCGTTTCATCTTAATTTCTTAGTCAGCAGAGATATAATTGGATTAGCTGTGTCTGTCTGTTCACTGTTTTGCCTTCTTAAATTCTATGGAAATGCCTGCAAATACCCACAGCTTTGCACATCTCGGTATCAGCTATGCAATTCAGTTGCCTTACTAGTGCTTTAGATGAGAGAGGTGAAGTTTAAGTAAAATGTAGATGAAACCCAAATATCTAGGGTAGTATTTTTCAGTATAGCATCAGTCACAGGGAAGCATTTAGCAGTACCGTAGGCTTTCAGGAAAACTGTGACCCTCAGAGCATGTTTGTAGGTGCCTCCTGGGACAACTGGCTCCCTGTGCCCCACTGGGCTATTGCTGCCTCAGGGATGATTCAAGGGAAGACATCCCTTCAGGGGAAGCACAACACAGCTGAGCAATTTGCAAGTGAAGGTTTTCTGCAATTTGTCATCAATGATATCAGTTTGTTCTAAGGGAAGTCTGCTATTGACCATTTGTACAATTGTTAAGTGATCAAGAATAAGTTACACATATTTAAACACACCTGATTCTAGAGCTATTTTAAACATCTTTTATCCATTTTCCTACATCTCTGTAATGGGTTTTTAGAGCTTTCACTTTCCTTGCATCTTTTTTAAAAGCCTTAGAACAGTACAGCAAATTCTGGTCGTCTTTGACTTTCCATAGCAAGGGTTCAGACTTCTGAATGTGAGATTTCACAGGGTGAAAAAAACCTGAGACGTGACTTTTTGCAATACACTGACACAATCTGTTCTACTGTGTAAATTAATTTCTGTTCAGCAAATATTGATAAGCAGCTTCCTCTTAGTCATGTAGCTGCCCTGAACCAGTTAGCAGCATTAAATATCAATTAAGTAATGACCAAGGATCACTTCTAGCAAAGTGTTTAGTGTCTATTATGAAAAAATCAGGGTAATGCCCCTGAAATCGCAGAAACTAAGGCAATTTATATCATCTCACAGCAGTTAATCTTTGAGCAGTAAGAAATGAATGCCCTTACCTTTCTATAACAAAAATGTGACTTAGGAAATAAGTTCCTTTTCAGTTTTGAAATGATGATATATCTTTTATTGCTTAGAGTTTATAGTAGATTATTTGAATTACTTTTAGATAGAAAGAGCTATTTTCTTTTTTATCTAACAAAAAGATAAAATGCAGCTGTAAACCCATATAAAAATTTGCCCTCCATAAAACATTCCAGAAATCCTGGAATAAATCTTTGTAAAGGCTCAAAGGCAAGCCATAGTTTCTAATGGAACTCTATTACTCTCCTAGGCAATCATAGTAACAACAAGCAATAAAAAATGTCTTTTAAAATGATGAGTATTACAGTGCACCTATAAGAAGTTGACCTATTCTGCAAGATAAATAGAGCACTCACAGAATACTGAAAAAAAAGAAGAATAGGAAACACATAATTTATGTCCTTTAAAAATTATACCACTGGAAGTAATATACTTTAACAATGCCTGGAAATAAATTAGAAATTGTGCCTTGGACATACTAAATAACCAAGAGAGATATTTAAACTCAGTATATTCAAGCAAGTTATCCCTGAGCATAGATTTATTTACTTGATTTGAAGAGAAACTAAATGCACAGGCTAAAACAGAAACTTTTGCAACAAAAACAGACATTTTAAAATTACTAGCTCATCAGATTATGTGATTTATCACAATTTCCGAGAATATGGTCTTCCTAAATCTACATTTTCATAATATCAGGTTGGAGCCCTACTATTGTCATTTTTGGCTTCATAGCATAGCACAGGCCATGCAATTCAATCTAGCGAGTCCTTTGTCAAACCCACGGTTACAGCTGAATTAAAGTGGACTTTTAGACATACAAACTTGGTTTAAAAATGTAATGTGATGCTTACCTTCTTCCTTCCCTGATAATTTGTTCCAGTGCTTCATTATCCTTTTTGTCAAAAAATGCGCATCGTGTTCCCATTTTAAGGCCTACCTTATGCAAAGATTTGATTTTTTTTCATAAAATACACTAAATGTGACTCAATCTTCCCAGAAACATGCTAAAGGAGCAAACAAATATTTTGCGCGCTAAGTGGTGAATTGTAAAAATGACGATTCTGTTTTGTCCTTTCATCCTTGATGAAGGGTTTCCTATACCTAATGGCGCTTCACACTAGTGCCTAATGATGTACGTGATTAAACGTAAGTGAGGCAGAAGTTAGTGCTAGACACTTTTCCCTACCAGATGCCTGAAGACCCTTCCGTAATCAGTGTTCCTCATTTGTATACCTTGCTGAAAAAAGTGAGTCTCTGCAAAATATTGTCTGGAGAGAAAGGGGGATAAAATTCCAGATTTCCTCTGCTGCTTTTCCTGACTTCTTTAATTCTAGCCAAAGGTCAGCCAGAGCATCAATGGAGAAGGGGGAAAAGTCTGACTTCTTGCCAAGGTGATCTTAATAGCACACCTCTCTCCTCGTTTTTAGGCTGCCATTTCTAATCATTACTTCAAGAGGCAACAGGAGCCCTCTTTGTTCTTAAACAAATGACTGTGTCTAACTTGAGGGCACAGTTTACTGTAGCGCTGTATACTAGTTGTTGTAATACTATTACATTAATACCTATAGCTCTCTGTGCATTTAATCTAAATACCTTTCCAAAGAGGAATACAATACCGGGGTAGAAATTTTTTCATCCTAGTAACATCCATAGAATATGTAATGTTTTCATCATCCCATCCATCCATTCATCCACCAGTATCCCTCAGACCACTTAGCAAAGGTAAGATACCTATGCAGCGAATCGCTACATTATCAGCTCCAGCTGATTACTTTGGAATGGCATTTTCAAAGACTAACTTTTGTGTTCAACAGAATTAATATAACTTTTCAGCTATTGATATTTCCTAATCCACATCTGTATCAACATACTTGATAGACACTTTCAGATACCTGGGGCAGCTTTCTGTCATCTTTTTTCAGGTAAAACCAATTTCTACCCAGTGCGATATAGTAACCTATACATATAGAGGTGATGAAGCACGAGATTCTTTTCTTCTTGCAACATTTCCCCTTACAAGTTTATACTTTGCTGGTTATCCTATGGCCACATTTTTTGCAAACAACATGAAATATATTTAAAAGATTATATCTCACTTCACTGTTTTTATTTCAAAGCTGATGCAAAACTTTAATGGAGGGATATGGAAAATGGTTACAATATATTAAGTGGCCAATTCTCTTTTGCCATTCAACTAATTTTGAAATGAGTACCCTATATATACATGTGGGGGGGTGTGTATCTTACCATTTATATGCCCTTAACACTTGTATAGAGGATCCTTGGAAAAGGAACAGGATAATATATGGAACTTTGCAATGTTTTCTGTAATTTTTCAATTGTGTTTTGAAACTATTTCCTTTTAAACTACAAAGTGAATTCAGAAATAGCCTTCCCAAAGCGTGAGACAAAATTGTTACATTATTCAGCATAAAGTGCAGTATAACTCCTTAGCTGAAAAAACACTAGCTGAGAAAACACTGTCATGGATGTCTGATAGGTAAAATGCAGATGTGACAGCTACAAAATTTTTTTTCTGTCAGAAATTAGAGGTATGTCACTTTGTATGTGTTTTATATTAATCGCTCATCTCAGAAACTAAATCAGATAATCAAATAACAAAAACCCCGAGGTTTTTAATATTCAGTTTTCGTTGTTGAAGGGCACAAAAGCATTCAATATTTACCATATGTCACCCCCAATGTTATTTTCTCCATCAAAACAACTCTCATTGCACTGTAGTAGCATGAAGAGGGTATTTTCGGCATTAAATCCCCTAACAGGATATAGAATAAGCATTTCACTGCCTACTCCGGCTACACAGAAGCAGCATTCCGCAGTGAGTTTAGGTGTCTACCGCAATGCACAGGGGAAGTTAAATACCTATCAAAGAGCTTCGCAGCAGCCATGACATGGGGCTGGGATGTCCTGAGCTAGCCAGGAGAAGGAACTGTGGAGATGAGTGGGCTTTATGTCTTACCTCCGCTGGGCCCTTTGCTTGGATTGGATTTAGTCTCTGATGCTACACTTATCCCTCATTGGATTCATAAACAAGAACCTGCTTTAAGAGTTCACTGTCTACGCCAGGTCAGTCTTTTTCAAACAACTCAAGTTAATTAAAGAGGAAAAGCAACTGTTAACGTGATCATACCAGGTGGCACAATGAGACTAGAACTGCCTCCTGAGATATAAGGTATTTATGATAATATCTGATATAACACTGAGATTTAAATGTGGGTCTCTTATTTCCTGTGTGAACACCAGAGTAGATCAAAAAGGACCCCTGTCGATCTCCCTTACAGGAGATATTCCCTTTGTATTAATGATTTAAAATATTTATTCTGCCGGAGACACATTTAATTATCTCTAGCTGATGGTCGGTACACACAGATGAGCGAGGGGTCCCAGTTCTTGCTCAATGAATGTTTTTCTCTCTTTGGTGTGAGGTGCAGCCCACAAATCCATGTCCTGAGACTTTCTTCTAGATCAAGCTCCGCAAATGAGATAAGCAGAGGAACACCCAACTGGTACACTCAGACAGAGCAAAATCCAGTGACAGAAGTGTGGATGTCTGAGAAATTTCACTTAGACATAACATTAGTCATCTCTTACCTTACACAGTATTTATATGTGCAAAAATTAAAAAGTAAAGCTAGTACTTACCGCCAAGGAGTTGGTATTTTCTGCCGTTTCTGCTTCCAGAAGACATTTGAAGATGCATTCCCCAAAAAAATATTAAGTGTAAAGATCCTATAAAACACTTTTTGCAGTAATAAAATATTTTGAAACTTACCGGAACTGAAATTTCAGGATTATTTTTAAGTTTTCCAAGCACAGCAAAGCCATCAACGCTGATTTTGCCTTTTGGTTTTATGTTTAAGGTTTCTATTTTAATACAGTCTATAAAAAGCGTGACACTGTTTGCTTCCACACTTATCATAAGCTTGTGCCATTGGGAGTCAAACAAGAATGGCAAATGCAAAAAT
Source organism: Dromas ardeola (assembly GCA_013398915.1). Classification (NCBI taxonomy): domain Eukaryota; kingdom Metazoa; phylum Chordata; class Aves; order Charadriiformes; family Dromadidae; genus Dromas; species Dromas ardeola. Next base: position 111,514 of record VYZM01008157.1, on the reverse strand, counting down.
GATGCAGTATAGGGACTCCCATCTGCTCCTTTATAAGAAAACTCAACACTTTTCATTTGACCATTAAGATTCACTCCAACTTGTTCTTTTCCTGAAGAATCCTGAATCTGCCAAATAGTCCAGTATTTCTGAAGTGTGGCCCCAGTCATCCGAAAAGTAGTTAGAAAGGAATATTCATCAGGCAATCCATTGGAATATATGGCACTGTGTAGGATCAAAATAAAGTTAATTTGTTGTGCGTTTGTTCTGAAAAGCTCCACACATCACCACAGAGCAATGAGAAAGAGTTACTCAGTGGAACCATATTTCAACCACGTTTTTATCAGTGTTCTTCCACATATAGAATCCAAAAATGGGATGTCCTTTTGAGTCATTAGTGTTGCTAATGGCAAAAGGAATTAGTTCAGAAATGTGGGTTCTTTCAACATTGTACAATATTTATGAAAACCCTTTCTCAGTGTAATGGATGGAGCAACAACAGACTTCACATTTAGAAAGCATATCCTACAATTATGCTATTTCCTACAATATTTCACTTACAAAATCTGTCAACATAGCGTGACTTTATAATTGACCAGATAGATAGTCAGTGCAGATCTGATTTGGTTTTGAAGACATAAGAACGTCTTTTGAAAATGCATTTTCTTGGTCTGCCTGACAATAACCAGTTTGTTAATGTATTAGCTATCACTTCAGCAGAAGTCATTCAACAAATCATTCATAGACAAATATAAGCATAGTAAGAACCCACACTAAAAATGTATTATGTCCTGCAATATTCAACCACAAGACTACAAGTAGCAGGGAACATATTTGCCATATATAAAACATTTGATTCTTTTGCAATTCCTATAATGTGACATTTGAAAACCCAAACAAGTACAGGCTGTGTCACTGTGCAAAACAGTAATATCATTTTTTATCTCAAATATGTCAGTGAATCCAGTAGAATATTTTTAAAATATGCCTTTTCATAGTCTATGAATTGTAAAATTGTAGTGTCATGGTCCAGCTGACATCAACACATTATTTGCCATCTACCCACATTTAAGAATAAGTTGTATTTGAATAACTTTATTAATTATGGAGACATGCAGAGCTATTTTGTCACTAGCTTTCATTAGAATAACTTCTCAGGCAAGAAAGCATTTTCAACAAGGATTATTTTTGAGTGGCAGATCAGTCCTATCTCAGCACTAATTTAGACATCATTAGGGAGCCTCAGGCCTTAGGCTAAGGAAAAAAAAAAGGCAAAAATTGAATAAATTAATTCTTATTCTGTATGCTTGATAACTACCAATTTAGTAAGAGAGTACTTCCAGATAAAGCCTCCACAATTTGTAGTTTGATGTTTAAGTGTCCAAAGCTGTAGTGCAAACATATTCCAGCAGGCGACGGCACAGCCTCAGCAAGACTTCTGTGAGGACCAGGGAAAGGCTGGAAGCAGCAGCAGCAGCTTCATCATATTAATAAGCTACCCAAACTGCTGGTGTTTCTCCTTTTTCCCCACAAGCCTTTACATACACCTGAAAGCTGGTGCATGAGGAAGAGGAACGTTTAGCTGGAAGATTATTTCTTTACACAAGGTGTGGACATATACAAAGGTGGGAGAGAGGATTCCTTGCCATTATCTTTAAACTGTGATTTGCTATGACTGGTGACCCTGTTGGCTGCAGATGAAGTAGGCTGTCCCAGATGGCTTTGTCTGATAGCATTTTATTTAACTTGTTGTGTTATTCTATTGTTTTGTTTCAGTTTGTACCTTACCATCTTAAATGCAAATGTCAATGCATGGACATTGTACTTTTCCTCCTATGAGTCATTTCCAGTGTGTGCTGCTGTCTCCTATCATTTTGTTAGGCTTCTAGCTTACACAATATAATATATTTTCCCACTCCGGGAACATACTCCCTCTCCCCATCCAGACACACATTAGACCCTTGCTAAGCTCCTGATCCATTTCAGCACATCTTTTATGTCCTTCTGTGTCCTTCTTCCTCCATAATATATCTTAAATAAGTATTTCAGTGTCCTCTGCTGCTAAAACCTTAGCTCATCTGAGTCATTTATCTCTTCATTTGCTGAATCACACTGTTTGTTCTTGCACATGAGCTGGTTTTACTGCTACCCTATTGAAGGTGGCATTGTTAGGTAATCCTTTAACTAGCCTCTGTGTGACATTCTACTTTCTCTCTATCAAGTTCAGTGATTCTAGGGGATCTGATACACTGAGCTCTGCAGTTAAAGGAGGCATTGCTAATCCCCCATCCTCTGAGGAGAGGTTTTCATTCTTTCTCTGCACTGATAAATTTTGCTGTCATGGCAATAGTGGTTAAAATGTCACACACATTCCTGCCCCAACTCAGCTGACATAACTAACCAAACAAAATACTAGCACATAAACATATTTACACTTTTCAATTAGAAGATTGTTTGTACCAGATGATTGGCAACAGGATTCTTTGTACCATATTTAGCTATAGTGTTAGTCCTTTACAAGCCATCATATGGGTCCTCCTTCTTTTTCAGAAATTAAAATAAAGAAGAAATATGTTAACTTGAAGTTTCAAGTGATATACAAAGAAGAGAAATTGTGTAAGAGCTTCTGACATTAGTAAGAGAAAACTAAATTATAGGAAACGTATACAGAACAGTAAAGAAAAAAAGCCAGTGCACAAACATGGACAAATATTTACATTTTTAAAAAACTGTTAATAACCTATCAGAACTGCTGCCTTTAAACTAAAGACTCAGTATCAGTAACATGACTCAATATAACGAAGCACAGCATGACCCATTGCCAGAAAGGTACTCTGTGGGGGACTGTTACTGTGTAAGATTTATACCCATAATTCTACAAGTTAAAGCAGAGACAGATTCTCATCTCAGTTACTCCAACAGTAATGTAAAGCAATTCCATTGGCTTTAGCAGTATCAGTGTATTTCAGTACACAGTTTTTTCCCAAAACCTGTGATCTTTACATAGGCAAAAACCCTACTAAAGGCAGCATCTTAAAATGCTAAATATTTGGAAACTAGGGCAAATTTAACATGATACTCAAATAAACAATTGTAGATAAGTTATTCCTCCATCTCACTGCAAAGTGGAGTGCTGGATTCTGTAATCTTGAACAGCTGATAACTATATAAGCACTTAAATTATTTACATAAATTATTTTTAACATACATGTTTCCAATTCTGCTAATTTATGGAAGGAAATCAAGCAATTTTAAATTTAAAATCAGCCAGATAAGCAAAGGAAGAATTACTATGCAAAATTATTTCAAGCACACAGGCCAAACTTCCTACCCACTTAAAATTGCCAGGGATATAAGCCATGAGATAACTTTTTTTATTCATTTTTGTACCTTAAGTTTGTAAGATAGCAGTCTAGTCCTGCGTTCCTTGTGTACTCAGACTATTATGAACTTCTTTATGTGTGAAATGAGTGCAAGATCAGGTATGTTTGATTTTTTAAATATAGTTGGGGGGGGTGGGTGTGAAACATTGGTAATTCATCTAAGGGAACTTCTGAAACACTACTATTTTCTTTTAATCTTTTTCATAAATATCCAAGAGTCTTATTAATCCCATAGCTTGAGTGATTACCAGGAAGATTTCTTGAAGATTTCAAGGCTAAGTTCTATTGAGGCATCAATACAAGATAAGATATAATATATTTTATATATTATATAATTTATAAGATATAATATAATATAAGCTAAGTCATCTGGCTGAGCAGCAGAAACCCTGAATAATCCCACTGACTTCAGAATTCATCAAGAACAGCAAGTATTTTAAAAGGTTAACCATGTATAGATTTGAATACCACAAAATAACTCCTTCTTTTATCAAACCTGTTTCTTTAAGAGTTATTTTCTTAGTTAAGCTCCATTGCCCACTGAGATAACTTACTCCTTGCTAAATGAAGATTTTAGAAATGTTAGTACAATCCACTGGAGATGGCTCCTCTGGCCAACCTCATGATAATGCAGTATCATGGACCCAGGGGTGGGGATTCCATTGCTCAACCTGGAAACACCTGTGCCTGCACCTCCTGAAGCTTCCTAGAATCACAGCTTACCTGGCAGCCATCAAATAAGCAATAACAATAAAATCTAGCTAAGCATTTTTAAAAGAAACTGTCCTAAGTCATTAACCAGAAGTCATTTGCTAGGACTCATTACCCTCAGCTGGCCTCTGTTCTTCAGAAACATACAGTTCTGAGCTAATTATTTCTCTTATGAGTTAATTAACTTAGCTGCATTTTGTCCTTTCCATTACAGTGTCATCATCAATATAAATGGAGCAGTACTATGTAAGATATCTTTCTGGTAATGCAAAAGGAAAAGCACGTGAAGAACTTTGGTGGCTGGATGTAGAAAAGCCAGACCTTCAGGAATAAGCATGTGAGCATTGCTTCACAGAGAAGCATTATTCCCAAAGGAAAAATCAGGAAATCACCCTATGACATTCTCTGGGTGTTCCAAGCTTACTGATAAAGCTTTATAAACTTCCAATTTTCATTTTATAATTTCCAATTATACTATGTTTTTTTCTGTCATCTCCTAAAATGGTCCACAGAAGCCACTACCCCAAATATAAACACAACTCGAAAAGCAGCTTACATTTTTATATTGCTCTGATGTCTACTGAGATGAGGATGCAGGCAAAGAGGTGACATTTCTAGAAGGCTACCTTCATGCTACTAAATCCAATATGCCCAAGACTGTTCTCTGATACTAAGTTCAGCTGGCATGAAAAAGTTTAAACCTGCTTACTTCCAAAATATGATGACTATATGCAAGCTGCTTATTGGGAACAGTCCGTGGCCTATGCTAGCTGCCAAGCTGTGCCCAGGAATTGTTTCAAGAGTGCTAATTAGTCTGGACCCAAACCATGCCAATGTTCTGTATAATATTTTAACAATATAGATGATCAAGTGTCAATGCCTTGGAATGTTCCCCGGTATTAATTTATCCATGTGGACACAGGGGCCTTGTGGTGTGACAGCTGCATTTGTGAAGTCAAAGGATTACGATTTCACCTAGTGCATAAAGATAGCTAGCCACATGAAAACATATCATGAACATATTCTTTTGTGCTATTTTTTTTTTTAAAGCTTGCAATTAAAAATCAACACTATTATTACCCAAATTGCCAGTATTAATTTTGTACTTACTAACAAGTGAACACCTACAACAGGTACAGAGATTAAATTGAAAAATGACAGGTTCACTGTGTCAGAGACAATGGGTATGAGTCATGGCAGTTTCACAGGTTCTTACTACACAAAGAATGCTATGTTGATTCTTCAGCAGATTTTATGCTAGAAGAAGCAGTGGCCAATAGGAATTTATGTAGATGATGGGAGAAGCTTAAGTCAAGACTTTTGTGCAATCATTTCTGTTCATTCTGGGATATACTTCTGGATCTTGGAAAGTATGCTAAGTAGCAAAAAGACCAAGCTACAATTTAGCAGTGGTTTAAGGGAAGCTATGTAAGCTTTTCAAGGCATAAGATATTGCTATAGCAAAAACTGAATAAATATGCTGACCCATGCCCATCTAATTGAGCTCTCATTCCCATGCCATAGCCACTGCAACATGGGCTTGTCTGAATTAGTATAATGACCATATACTAGTCTAAAAAACTATTTTATTATTCCTGATAAATACTGACTGAACAGTGACAGTCAGGCAAGTGCTCTGTGCTGATACCATAATTGGCTTGCACGCCATTCCTACGTGTGCACCCACCTCCCCATCCCTTCCTCAAAAGCCTTGAATGCCTTATGCCAAGGAATGGGCTTAATTAGAGGGACCCCTCCCTATTCCATAAGGCAAGAGAAGACACCGTCCGTGGCCGTTGGGTTCCCTGGTAGTAATATGGCTGTGAGAGGACATGTCTGCAGCGTGGGGGCTGCTGTTGCCTGATGTGTCCTTTGAGGGTCCCTCCCCAGTGCTCCTATAGCACTTATAGCTTGATACCTATGGCAGAGGCCCAGATGGGGAAAACACCGCTGTGTATTTTTTCCCAGCTCACTCTAGTTTTGCCTCCCCCATCTCCTGGCGAAGCAGGAGCCCACAGCCATGGAGACACGAACCGGGGGGTGACACCTTCTCTGTGCCTGCCCGGCGACAGCCACGGTGGCCCCCGCCGCTCCCCCGCTCCCCCGTGGCCCGCGCAGGGGCGGTGTTTCAGCACCGCGGGAGCGGACAGCTCCGCGGAGCGGGGGCGGCTCGGGCGGCCCCTTCCCTCCCTTCCCCTCCCCTTCCCTGCCCACCGCCGCTCGAACCCCGGGAAAAGTTCCCGTTATCCAGGTGTGAATAAAGGATAGCAGGGGGGTGGTCGAAGGGAAATGCAGCAGGAAGCCGGGGTTGGTGCAATGCCGGGGTCTGAGAAAGCCAAAGCTATGCCCCTGCTGTCAACAACGCTCAGCCTCGCTTGAGGGGCTCTGCGTGACTTGCTAACTCTTGTAATGCTTCTCAGGTGTTTCGTCATCGCGAATTCATACCAGTAAAACCCAGCTACCATGCCACATTATAAAGACTATGTGAAGAGTTCTATTTTTAAAAAAAATCTTGGAAATAGCCTAAGGTGTGTCTCTCCTGAGCTGTTAGCCTCAGGTACCTTCTGCCAACTTCACTCCTGAGTCAGCTCACTGAGAGGGGCACACTCTAAAATAACTCTGGAGCAGAGCAGAAAGATCAGGCTCAGTGACAGAGGAGTCGCACACTGATGCACTAGAGCACTGCTGGGAGTCAAGCCTTAACCCATTCCCTTGGACAAGACACTCAGCTCAAGTGCGGGTGACTTTTTAGTTTGAGACAGGGCCAAATATCAGCCATACTGTGAGCCAGCATTGCAATGTAGCAGCACCATGAGGACTGAAAGTGCCAGTCAGTGCCTTGAATGTGGTAAATTCATGATACTACAGCACCATACACAGCCAACAAGTCCGGTGGTGGTAGTCAGCTCAGATGCCATGGTGTATTAATGCAGCTGGTATAGGCTTGGTCAGGGGTAACTTGTGTATATCAAGCATATATCTCACTAAAGCTATCTGCAGCAATAACTCTAAGGTTTCTTAAAAATTCAAATATTACAGCTTTGACTGTTGCTGAGCTAAGAAGCGTGAGTTGAGAATCTGAGAATCTCCAACTTTTAGTGAAATAAAGATCCCATTTGCTGTCTGCGGTTGGATTCACATTTATGCACTAGCAGCCTTGACTTGCCACTGAGATGGAAAGTAGTCACGAGTCCAATGTAACCAGCCAGTTAAGCTGTAAACTAGCTTAACTTAATGGCTACGACGGTAGAAGCCAGGGAGGACTGCAGCAAGCAAAAGTTATGATAGCTGGAGTAGGAGAGAAACACTTTGCACTCCAAATATTCTCAGCTGAAATGGCCGTCGAATTAAAGGTTTTGCCAGTTAATTGCTAAGTAAAAGCATTGTTAATTACATAAGGTGCTGGACCAGAATCCAGACTTGCCTAAGTTTGGCAAAGACATCTCTACCCTGCTGTACTGTCTCTATTCCCTCACTGGCAGCAAGTCTGGCCTGTAAAGCACAAACACAATTAGATTCCTAAATCCTGGCTCCTATTGCAACTTGCCTGTGACATGCTAAGTAATAGTTTATAGATTAAGTGACCATAAATCAGTGAGGAACATAAATGTACCAGTTACTCAAAAATAATAAAAAAAAAATGACCCTTACCATACAATCAATCAGCTTTTATCCTACCTTGTCTCTGCAGTCCTTACATGATCAGAAAGACCTCTTTGTGTCACTGCTTTGAGAACACATTTCTCACTCTCCTCCTGTTATCTTCTCTTTGCCTCCCTACCTCTTTTCAAGTCATCAACAACTTTTGGCTTCACTTCCTAGAGGTAAATCCCTTTCTATCAGCAAATCTTGAGGCACCCTGAGCAATATCATCAGTAGAGGGAAGCGGAAGTCCCTGAAATTGCTGTTACAGAATCAGTCTGATCTGTTGGTGGCAATGAAAATAAAGTTGAACTCTTCTTTCCCCTTCCAAAAGCTTTGCAAATGAGGTGATCTAGCTAGCCAGAGGATCTATCCCTTAAACAACAATATTGCAAAATATGTATATTCTAGAAGTCAAACAACAAAAGGCATTACCTGGTTGGGATCCTGAAGTCTACATTGGGTCCCAATTTATAAGCCACTTGTAGAGAAGTGGAGCCCACTACTCTCTGGATAATTCCTTGGGATGCAGCTTTTTCTATCTGGAACTGAGAAATCAGGTCAAAGCCTACAAGAAAAAATATGCATGTCCAGAATGTAACTTTCATTTTAATTCCATTAGAGAACTGTGCAGTCGCAGAGCTGAATATAACCCAACGAAGTTTCTGAACAGAAGCTTTTTCCTGAAAAAGTTGGGATGCTACTTGCCTGGTAAGTCATCTTGGCCAATCCTTATTGTTGGGCAGAGATCAGTTCTACGACTGGCACCCAGAATGACTGGTAGTCCTGCAAAAAAGGGTGAATTTATTAGCTATGCGCCTGCACATTGCCTCAGATCACCTTAAAAAAATTAAGTGAAGCAACTGTAAGAATATTATGAATTAAGTGGAACTATAAATAATAATAAAAAGTAGATGTATATAATAATCCATTTAAACTGTATTTAGAGAAGTCAGAGGCCTAAGAAAATAAGCATCTGTTTCTAGAAATCTCCAAATTTAAAATTATAACTTGATTGATTATTTGATTATTTTTTTAAACCTTTAAATGAGAGGGTTATAATAATACTTTTCTTGCAGGGTTATGGAAAAATAGTTGTGGCATAATAAGGTCTGCTGTGTGAGGAGATTTGGTTTGGAACTTTTGGTGCTTTAAGCAAACTTTGAAAAAAAAGCCAGTTACCTAAATCAACAGTCTCCCTAGTCCCAAGGAAACTTAAACAAACCTCATGCCAACTAAAGAGGCTGTTGAGAAACTGTTGGTATCTTTTCCATCCTCTCTGGTATTCCAGGTGTTCCCACCTTCCTCTGTGCCATATTTGATCAGAGAATGGTCATTCATGAAATATGGAGCGGGGGCAAGAAGAACTTAGAGACCTTTTTTGTTGACCCAAACAAGAATGTAGAATAAATTTGTTTGAGGAAACCAAATTTTAAAATCTAATTTTTCAGAATCTTATCTGTCAAAAAGCCCTGTAGTGAGCATTAAAACCTGGCAGATTCCCCTAATTTAAGGAAGGAAGAAGGAAAAATAAACATCTTTTAGAAGTTTAAGAGTCCTGTACAAGTCCAGTATCAGGTCAATCTGGAAAATGTTAGTAGAGTCTGGACGGGGGAGAATGAAGCACGCGAATTGGAAGGAGATGCATTTCTAACCTACAGAGAGCCCCTTGTGTGCTGCAAAGGCTCAACCATAAATGTGGGTTTCCTTCTGACAACATAGGCTTAAAAGGAACATTCAGGTTGACATGTTACACCTTAGAAACAGGCTCATTCTATATTATTTGATGAGACACATGGCTGACATCCAGCCATTTACATTTTATGCCCAGCAAATAAAGTGGAACCAGTTTGTTGCCACACGTAGCAGAAGAATTTCTAACTAAAAGCACTGAAAGACTGGGGGAGGTTTGTGTCCTGTATTTACCACCTATACCCAGATTTTAATCCTTACCTTAAAAAATTATCTAATAGTGAGTTTACAATAACACACACATCTCTTGTTTTTTCCCCTCTTTGCCTTGTCCATCCATCCATCCATCCAATCATACACACACATACACAGATAGCTCTCCCTTTCTATGATGGCTAGCTAGAGAGGATTTTAATTTTGAATAAGCTCAGAATAATTCTCCTGGCAGTGAAAATTACAGAAAGATGAAATGCAGATAAAGTCTGCCTTCTTACTTGATTGTTGCTGGATGGTAGCTGAGATGAAAGACCACAGGAAACCACACATGTAAAAGAAGGCTGTAATTTTCCTGTGAACAGAAAGAAAACTCCAGTATGAATCTATAGTTTCTGACAGATTCTGTTGTTGACTTTCTCCTCGGAGCCATGCATATTAAATGTATAAAAACACAAGTTCAGGAGTTACTAACAGATTTGACAAGACAATTTCTTTCCATGAAAACTTTTTATCTTTGCCTTATAATAAAACATGTCAATGAAGCTCTTCCTATTTCCATTTCCTCCATATAATGCTGTCATAAAAGCAAACAACAAAGGCGGCAGCTGGCAAGGACAGCTTTAACTGTTCTAATCTCTTGTTTACAGATTTCTCTAAATCCCACTTGTTCTCTTACCAGTTGCTTTTCATCTTCACTGCTGGCTTTCTTCACTTCTCTCATGTGAATACGTGGTGTATATAGTCACACTCTCGGCTTCCCTCTCATTAGCCCTGCAGAAGAGAGCAGCAATGGGTGCAGACAGCTCCTCCTGCCCCACGCGGGACCCAGCAGGGAGGGAGGCGCGGGCTGCTGGCTCTGTTTTAATCTTGCGAAGGGAAGGAGGTGGAGGCTGGACAGGCATGTGTGTCCTGGCGGGCTCTGAGGGCGGATCTCTGGAGCCAGTGGAATATAAAGAAGCCAAGAGAATGAAGAAAAGGCTGCTGCTTGTTGCCAGCATCAGAGCAGGGAGATTAAGAAAATGTGAGTTCAGCGATGCTAGTCATTGGCTGGTGGTGTCTGCGGTTCAGCCAGGCAGATGAGAGAATAATATGTACCAGGGGGATCTGCAGGAGCTGGTGGCCCTGACATAGTGTTAAGACTAAAAGCTTTGAAAACAAGAGAACCCCAGTCCTACAAAGAAGGCATTCCCATTTCTTGCTGATTTACTTGTTGGGTGGCCTCAGCAGAAGCCTAGCTGGTGATGTCCTGGTTGGTTCTTCTGAACAAAACCAATTATTTAAAAGGGTTTTAATTTCTTAAACTTGAACCTTTTCAAGGAATACACATAGGCATTACTAAGCACACTCCTGTTCTTCAGCTGTCATTAATAAAGCACTCACTTTCCATAGACTGGACATATTTGGACACGCAAAGGCATTTATTCATAATTGTTCACATGGATGTAAAGAGAGAGACAGACACTAAAATTTGTATGCATGAAAAGACCAACGAAAAGAGGTGAACAGCCAGAAGGTCATGATAGTTACTGTCGTCAAAATTCATGTATATACGGAAAAGTATGCTAGTTTGTGCAAATGCATCACATTTATAAGGTTTCATCTTCTCTAGATTCTTAATATTCTAAGGTAGTTTAAATTTCCAGGTTTATTTTTTTTTAAGTGTGGGATATAGCAAATGCAATGATCTCTGCTGTCTGCTGTGAGTCTGAAGCAATAACTGAGTGATGAACTACCACATTCATCCCAATTTGCTGTAACTCACATTCCCAGTGTTGGTAATTTCAGTGTCAATGTTGTTCACACCTTTATGTATATTGTTAGAAAGGGAGAGGCTGGATAATAGATATGAACAATTTGCCACGAATAATGTCTCACTTTCATGCCTAGGCAAGCAATCTTGGGTGATACCAGTTTTTCCCCCTTCAAGAGAAATGGACAGCCAGGGAGCCTTGCAGGCCAGCATCACAATGATGAACACATAGTATCTGTGCCAGAACTGGCACATGAAACCACTATCAATAAAGAAAATTAAAAATTGGAGAAATATTAATTCGATTTCACAATAAGTTTACCCAAGTCACCATACACCTGCGTCACTTATCCACCATGCAAGTATTACCCTTCTGTCATGCAGTGATACCTGTAGGGCACAAGAGGAGTATATAAGGAGCAGGAGGGAGAGTGGTATGTGGAAGTCAGCTGAAGCTATAAGGAAGGGGAAGGGATGATGTGGCATGGGAAGGAACAAGTGAGAGCACCCAGGCCTTAGAAGGAGTTCCAGAAGGTTTGCGAAGGAACGGAAAAGAGCCAGGTGCCAAACAATTTCTTTTGTCATATGTAAGTTGTGGAATTAAGTTTGCCTTTGAGACTGCTTAGTATTGCCTATTTCTTTGTGGCAGCATTAAGGAAGAAAAAGCTATCCCTGTAGTTAGATATGGAACTAAGTGGTACCATCTTTGAGTAAATTAGCAAATATTTTTTGGCACATGACATGAAAATGTCTGCCACTGCTTGTGTCTGGGGTTATTGACACATACATAATCCTCTCCAAAGAGGGGGGCCCTTGTTCAGAGAAATTCGGAGAAAACAAACTCTGTTTCTGAACAATCCGTAATAAATTTTCATTTGTATTTAATTGCAGCAATTCTCATGGGTGAAACTTCTCTTACGCCTGGAGTATTTTCCTAATCCAGGATCTTCAGAAGTCATACTTACTGAAATAAAACATGGGAGACACTATGTAACTAAAGCTTGGAAAACCCATTTAGTATTCTATTTGTGGGCAAAGGGAAAACTCTTTAGAAGATGCTAATAAGCTCTGGTTGTCCTGTGTGCATTCTGATGTCTTCATCTTGAAACAAAATTCACAATCTATGATGAAATTCCTGATTAGGTGTTCTAATAATAATTATCACATTATCTTCAAAGAAAAAGAAAAGTATTAGCAGACAAACTAGTGGTAGCTGATTTATTAGCCCCACGATCTCACCAATACTATTCCCATTTCATGCAAATGTAAACCGAGACAGATGGAGTAGGTATCTTTATTATTTGCTGAGGGCCACAGAGACAGTCCCCATCCAACTAGTCCTCGTGTCTAGATGATCTGACTATTTTGATGTGCCTCTAGGTCACTTTGTATTTATCTCTTTTTATGAGTTGGGCTAATACAGATTTTTTTCAGAAAATCCCAGTGCACAGTGATTGCTGTTTAGCCAGTTGCTCAGGGATCCACCATCTAAGCAGTAACAGATCAACTGCTGAATGTAGGTTGATTAAACAACATAGAACATGATTGTCCGAAAGATCTCTGTTCTTTAGCTAAGGTATGGTGACTTTGGTCAAATACTATCACCTGAAAACAAGCTATGTAGGAATGTCATCAGCTCTCTAGCATTTTAAAGTGCACTTACACGTATGATTTCACATTCCTCTCCTCAAATATCTGATTCCATATTCCTGTTCATCTGTGTAGCTTTTGTTGGAGAGCGTGTATTCGTACAGCTGTCTGGTGAGACTGCAGCTGGATTGGAGGGAAATAGCAAATAAATCAGGTGGACCCAGCTTCTCTTGTGGATATAAAGCTTGCTCTCTGTGATGAAAAAGGTTGCAGTGAGATGGCTGTAGTTAGACTTTCAGAAGGCTCAATCCAACAGAAACCACAGAAACCAACTTTTGGCTAAATAGCAGCTGTTAACTGTGGCAGAGAAGAAGGTTCCTCAGTTCAGGCTTGGGCTGACAGCAATTTAGGATAGCTAAATTAAGCCATCTCCTGATGTTTATTGTTTGACTGAACTTGAAGGAGCTTAATGTCACTGGCTTGTACTTTCAAGAAGGATTTTTAGGAGGGACTAGGCAAGTTTGTTCTTCCTCTGAAAAGTACTTGTGGCATATATGCAGGTACTGAGGACTCAACATCAGGCTTGGGAACTGGAAGAACCAACGTCCAATTCGCTTTGCTGAAGTGGGGCGCCTGCCCACATGAGTGGTCTCACAAAGGAGCAACGGTTGGTGCCCCCAGACTGTATTTTATGCAAGCTTGCTATGTGGCAAGTTGGCAGTTGGACTAAATGATTGTTGTAGGGGAGAGGAACAGTGGGGAAGACTGGAGGGAGGTCACTTCTTATTTGTCTTGCTTCTCTCTCAGGTGGTCTTCTCTAAATTTTGCCCTCAGACTTTTCATTTAACTTCAGCTTCTTCAGGCCACGTTCTCTGTTCAGTTTACAATAACAACAATCTGCTTTATACATGTCAACCTTCTTTCTCCTTACCTGTAGCACAAGGGTCACTGCTCCCTTTGTAGTTTAGCAGACTGTAGTTTAGCAGACTCTAGGATAAGTGCGTACCACTCACTTAACTTGTGTGAGTTTGTTGTTACGTTGTGTTTGGCTCTGATAGCTCAAGATGAACTGTGTGAGCCTGTGAGTGATGGCGTTACTGAAAGACCTGATCTTTATTAAGGATTCTAAGAGTTAAGACAACTTGGACCTGTGACTGATCTCACTGACATCAGGGGCAAAACTTGCACTGACTTAAGCGCCTTTTAATTAAACCAGCAACAAATAATTAAACCAGCATCCAAAAGTGTAGGGTAATTGAATTGACAGCAAAACTATAATCCTTGTCAGGTTCCAACACATTATTGGAATTTAACAAATAGTTTACTATCCAATAAATTCTTACCTTCATCATAAAAATGTACTTTTCTGTCCAAAACATGGGAAGGAAACCAGCTTTTCTTTCCAAGCTGTCAGATGCCATTTTTTGTAAAGACCAAACAGCTGCTTTCTAGGAGAGGTCGCTCAAAGAGACCTGTGAAAACATAGGGCCAGATTCTCATCTCCTCAGCACAACCATCTTTCCAGGTGAGCCTTGCTGTAATGGCATTGCAGCCAGTTTGTGAACACCCAGGCTGTCCCAAAGTAGTCTCCAAAATTCAACAAATCCCTCTGGAGTATTCTTGGAGCACAGAGATTGTCTATACATGGGGCCAGACAAACTTCCACGTCCTTGCCATAATAATTCTTTGTGTGGTTGAGGTTTGCAGTTCCCATTACCTTTGGATGAGAGTCTAGATTGTGGTATCTTTCTTATTTTCATTTCTTTCTAGGTCAGAAGATTTGTGCTTTGTCTCCAGGGGTGCCAGACAGTGATTATCCCTGAGTGTTACAGTCAGTGATTCCAATTACCTTAAATACAGGAGAATTTATTTTCTAGTGGAAAGGCAGAGAAAATAAAAAAAAAAAGTTAAGTAGACTCCAAGCAGAACTATGCTAATATCGCAATGAACACAGCTGTGTTCATTAGAAGATATCAGAAATTAGGATTCTGATCTCACTTAACTTACATCTGTGTCCATCTACTCATCACACTGATTTTACTGATTCTTAACAACCAAAATAAGATTGGAAAGAGACTGTGCCTGTTTGTGTTAGTTATTTGGTGAGCATAACATGTAATGAAGAATTTCTCATTTATGCTAACAAATAGTATTACTAACAGCTGGGTCCAAAATTCACAATTACATCTAACTAAAGGCAAAAATACTCCAAATTTGGAAGTATTTTTAGCCACAGTGTAGTAAGTCTTAACAATATTGTTTTATATTGTTCTCTATCACTGCACATCACCTAAATATTACCCCAGCTCACTAGCACATCATTTAGATGATGAAAAACATGTTCTTTCATGTTTCAATAGAACTGGGAAAATATAATATACTTCTAAATACATTCAGATTCTTTTTGATCCAAAATTACGTTACCTGAACACAAATTTCAATTCTTAAAAACAGAACTTTTTGTAATTGTTGACCTGATGGGACTTAGTTCCATTGATATTCATCTCTAAATGCCGCAGCAAGCATAATTTATTTTACTGTTATGAAGTACTCTTTGGGAGAAATCATGTCCTTGCTAACGCTAGGAACAAAATGTCCACTGATTTAAATGGGATCAGGATTTCCTTCTCTTACACAGGCATATATGCACCACAACACTGGTTCATAGGTAAAAATACTCGTGAAAATAAAATTAGTGCATGGTTATTTTGGACAGTGACAACTTTAAAGGGCGTGCTTTCTCCAGCACTCCCTGCCTTCCCCGGCCGGGCTCGGCACCCTGCCTCCCAGCCTCAGCCCAGCCAGGACCCAGCTGCGTGGCCCCAAGGATGGCGCAGGTTTCCCTCAGCCCAGCTTGATGCCCCTTGTGAGAAAAAGTCAAATGAGACATGGCAGAGGCTGAGAGGTCCTGACAGGGCAGGGAAGGAAAGAAATACTCATTTCCACATACTCATTTCCACAAAAGAGCAAATTCTATGTCACAAATTCTGATTTCAGTGGCAGTTGGAAAAAAAGCCAGATTTCACACTGTTGAAGACCATGAGGTTTCTGTAGCAGCTTTTTTTCTAAAAATGGGATCTCCAATGTCCTCAGCAATCCCCTAAGTCATTTCAGGCTTTTTGTAGACTTAGGGCATCACTGTGTTGGTTCACGCTTGTCTGAACAGCTCTGGGACGGGAAGAGTTAGATGGACGGTTTGTTCTATAATGAAAGCTAAGTTTCAATGAAGTACGGAATTAGGGCAGACTCCAGGACCACAGGAAGCTGGCACATACAGGCCTCTATACAGAATTAATGACATTTAGAATATATATTTTAATCTGCAATATATATTCTGTATCAAAAGAACTGTGCCAAAATGTAAAACTTGTTATTTACTCTCTTCTGGGAAACATAAAGGACATAAACACGTAAGAATAACACAATAATAAAGTAATGTAAAGTATAATAATTATAAGACTTTTAAGTATTTAATTATTTATAACAAGGCCTACATTTCCATTGCACTGATTTTGCACTTCTACGTACAGCTGGTTATTGATGGCAACAGTTTTCTGGGTTGTAAAAAATGTTCTGGTCAGAAGCTCATTCGGAGAAAGCGAAGACAACAGAAATTTGTTAACATTATTCCTTCTGTTTTCTCTCAGTGAATCCACCGTTACGTCACCACTGGCAGTGTGCTTCTGAGCAATGCACCGCCAAAATGATAACTACGGAGGAGAAAAAAACGGGTAGATTTAAAGAACATTTTCAGAGCAGAAGGCAGCTTATTAACGAAGTCCCACAGAGATTTGTACAAAGGCCTGCGCCGTTCAAAATATTCATACATGTGATCTGGAAGGAGTGTGAATAATGGGGAGGTAACATCTGCAGATAGGAGGAAGTTACCTGAGCAATAACAATGAAAACTGAGGGTATGAATTGCAGGAAGGTCTCAGAATACCTAGTAGGTTTTTGATAAAATAGCAGGTGAAATTCCACATAAATAAAGAGGAAATAATTGGTAATGAAAAAGCAGTTCTAAATTTATGGTAGCTTCTACCACTCTAGGAAGGTATCTGTCAGCAGCAATAGGAAGAGCTATGAAAATATACCCCAGTGCTCAGTAGCGGGCAAAATGCTAACTGCTTGTTAGGAACAATTAGGAAAACAATAGCGAACAAAGCAGAAACCATCAAACTGCTGATGTATAAACCATGGTCAGCAGGGACGATCAAAGGGTTGGACCACACAATGGTGAATGCTAACATAAAGTTGTATGGGATCAAAAAGAGTCATGGCAGATTAATGGAGGAAAAATCCACCAGGAACCACCTCCAACTCTCAAAATCCCCGGACCACAAATCACTGCAGACTGGGAAAATACATGGGAGAAGTGTTCCTATGTACTTGTTCCATTCCTATACACTTCTCTAGGCATCCACTGTTAATACCTTGACCAGAGAAAGTACGCTGTACCAGATGGACCTTTGGTCTGACCTGATACAGCTGTTCTTACCTTTTAATACTGAAAATTCAAAAAGGAAAGACCACCCTTGTAATACCAGAAACATTTCAGAGGACTTAGACCTAAAACAAAGCCAGCCATGGTCTGAGAAGAAAAGGAGTTTCTTTCTGTCATTTCCTAACTTTTTCAAAATGTGAGATACTGGGATGGAAGTTTTGTTCTTATATACAGAGAGGACTCTCAAAGGTCATCTCACAGACTGCATGTTAGAGAAGAATCCAAAAAGCATAGAAACATAGCAAAATTTAGGCCCGGGAGTACCTGTGGACGTCACCTGGTCCCACCTCCTTGCAAGGCAGACTCATATTTCAGAGTCAGAGAAGGTTGCTTAGGGCCTTGGCAGGCTGGGACCTGAGTATCTCCAAGGACAGAGACTTCAGAACCACCCAGAGTAACTGCATCAGGGCGTAGCCACTACTGTGGTGACAACTTTTTCTGTTCGTTTAAGCAGAATCCATTGCTGCAACTTATGAACACCTCGGTACCTGTGTTTGTTAGAGCTCAGAGCTTTTGGGCCTCTTTCCCCACTGTCCTGCCCTTTAGAAGGAGTGTTAGAAAGACTTTCACTACCAGGATCAAGTGATTTGACAGTTACTTGCTATCTAGTTTGTATAGCTATACATAGCCATACGTGCCCCAAGAACATGAAGAATTAAGTGCTCAGATACTTTAAGAGCAACTGCATGAATTCAGGAAAGAAAAATATCTTACAGTGATATGTGGGGGATACTTCTGGAAAACTACACGAAGAACTTCTCTTAAGAAACAAAACCACAAAAAAAGAAGCTGACCAGGAAAGTGTTTATCATCTTGATTTATTTTTTAATGGTTGGCTTTATAAAAGATTAGTAAATGTTTTACTGCAAGCTCACTTAAGAAGGAATGTAACATGCCTATAAATAAATCCATGTTGATTATGTAGCGGCATAAGCTTCTCTGTCTCCCGTGTTACTGATGCAATGCTCTGAAGTGTATCTCATCAGATATGATTAGATATTTCCTGTTGTCATGTGTAAATTAGTCACTCACTCCTGAAAATGTCACAGAACTTGTTTTGCTACTTTCTCATTTATTTTTGCATATCCTATAGTTGGATTGCCCAAGACACCCGCTGTTACTACTTTTTTTTCCTTGGGGTTTTTTTTGCCACCAGTGGGCTTCTTGTACAAGAAGCCTGAAAAGTCTTATTATCCAAAGAAGCTATACTTTCTGGATCTCTTTTGGTTAAATTTTTGTATGTAGGGTTGAAGAATGTATTTTTCACAATAAAACTTATTGTAATATACCTCAGGATTTCTCACATTTGCATACAGCTGAGATGGTACCTGTGTTCATATGCTTTCCTAAAACTAAGTACTTTACAGTCAATTGCCAGAACTTATGTCCTTACAAATTATGTATTGAGAAATCTGTAGCATTTATAACTATCATTTTTTTGAGGGAAGATCTTTTTTGTAAAGCCAATACCAATTAAAAAAAAAATCTTCTGCAAAAGTATTGGGAAGATGATAATGGAAATCTGTCTGATATTGTGGCTGACAAATCAAGAGTCAAATGACTCACTATGAAAACCAAGTAGGAATGTCTCATATGTATGGGATTCTCATCTCCATCCATGGGAGCTGTGCACAAAAAATGGGAATAAAAATAACCTAAGTACAGTGCTCTGAAATATCAAACACATTTCTTCCCAAAACATGTGATCTTGCCTGGGTTATGCGGACTGCATTGCGTGCTGCAGCCACTCTGGAAAGCAGCCAGTTACTGCAAAGATTTACAGCGTACTTTAAATAGTTGAGAGGGAAAGACACGTGTTCAAGGGGGAGGCAGCGGCGTGGAGGATTAACAGTGGGAGAGGACTTCTGCCACTTCCAGGTCAGCGCTCCGAGTCAAGCCTTGCTCGGAACCAAACAAAAGTTATTACTATCTCATGTCTGCTAGTCCATGCGAAATGAGTTAATGATCACAGGCCACCCCTTGGCAGACAAGCATCCCACCGCAAAATCACTCTCCTTGTAAGAAAACCAAGGACTAATTGGGCATGGAAAATGAACTACCTTGCCTCCCCTAACCAAGGTCTTCCAGGCCGAGGATGAAACCAGGTGGTGGGGAAGGATGAGCAAGCAGCTACTTCTGTGGCACTAGCAATTTTGAGGATAACCAGAGGGCTTTACAGCAGTGCTAGAACGATTTCCAGCCCTTATAAACACATTTGAAAAACAGGTACGTATGAACAGCACTCTGTTTGGTACTGTATTCTGAACAATATTTGAAGCAGATAGTTATGGTTGAATTCTTAAGAATATTTAGATTTGTTGTAAGAATCTGAAAGACCAATTTAGGTGTGAGTTCTCTTGAGCCAAATCTTCAAAAAATTAAGGTAGCGGACTGAAGAGGACAAACATCCTGTTTGTGTTGGGGCATACTGAATTTATCGAAAGTGTATCAGAGGCTCATATAGTAATTTAGCTTTGCAGGGATTTCTGGAGGTCATCCGGTCCAACCCCCTGCCCAGAGCAGTGTTATCTTCAGGTTCCAAAAGACCTGTAAGTTTTGGTTATCTCCAAGGATGGAGATCCTTCAGCCTCTCTGGACAACTTGTTCCAGCATTCAATTACTGTCTCACATAGATACTTTGTAAATATACTTATTTAGACCATTCGAGCTGAACTAGTTAGCAGTCCTGGAGTAAAGAAGTGCCAGTAAAACTTCTTGCCATGATCAGCATGTCAATACAAGTGAGAACCTTTTCTACATGTGCTGTCACTCAGGCTGTCTCCTGTACCCCTAGGACATTTCTCAGAGTATTGCAGATGCTTTGATGTAATTGGGAAGAATACTCCAGGGCACTGAATACAATTTTTAAGGTAATGCAGCTCAAATTTGACACGCCGTGTTCTCTGGGTCTGGGAAATTTCAATACTTTTTTTCAGGAACTTTCCTATTTTCAAGCTATCTGTGTCTTTAAGCCTCCTCCATAATCCTGTTTAATGCCGTTTATGGGAAAAGGTTTTTTTTAGGCTGAGTTCAGGTCTATATTGGAGGAGCCTTTCCTGGCATAATAATGATAGAGTGTGGGATTTCTTGTGACGTTCTTATACTGGAAAAGTCCTAGTATATATATATACATTTAAATCAGATAAATGGGCTTTCATCAGCGTAGTGTATCTCACTTGCTGAACTAGCATAAGCCATTCCAGGAAAAGCAGAGCTTCATTTGAAGGAAATTATCTAAATTGAGGGCACAAATAAACTGTCTGTGGCAATGCAATTAGTGAACTGACTTTTCCGTCCGACAGGTGGAGTTTTACAATCACCAATGCTCAGATTCTCACGCTATGCTTTTCATTCATTATAAATTAAATTAGTCCTAACCACATATTAGTACTGCTTAATATTGATAATGACAGATGAATGAATTATTGGCCCTTTTCATTTTTATGTAGTATGCAGCTTGTTAAAACACCCAAAGTCAGCAGTGATGATTCTATCTTTAATTATATTGCTGAGATATTCAAGAAATGGCATCCTTCAATTTTTGTTTTCAAGCTCTCTAAAATTACCTTCAAGACATATACCTTGTTTAAAAATAACTTTCTGCAAAAATATCAGAACACTTTGTTCTATCAAATATTTATGAGCTTTACATTCTTGTATTATATTATGTTGCCTGTTATTCATCTGATGTAAATGACCTTTCAGTCTTTTCTGTACTCTCTGCATCTTTGGTAGAATTAGTAATACACATGTCAATGATTGTCAACCTTTTAATTACATAAAGACATTTCAGTAACTTCCCCATTGTGATCCCATATTTTCGATAAGCTGATTTCTTATTTGTATATTTACTTAACACTGTGCATTCTGCAGAGTTTTATTCACTTTACAACACAAT
Organism: Dromas ardeola; assembly: GCA_013398915.1. Lineage (NCBI taxonomy): Eukaryota > Metazoa > Chordata > Aves > Charadriiformes > Dromadidae > Dromas > Dromas ardeola. Next base: position 90,149 of record VYZM01008157.1, on the reverse strand, counting down.
AATCCTCTTACTGCAACTGTAAAAACACCTAAAAACAAATGCAACTGCAACTGCCAGGAGAGTGATCGTTGACCAAGCTGGGATGGATGGACAAAGAGTTGTGGACTGACAGCTGCTCCCCAGCATTATCAGAAACTAGATCTATTCCTTTGGGGTTTAGTTCCAAATTCTCATGTTTAAATCATGCTCCTTTATTGTATGCTGTCCTTCTGACCTGTGCATCGCTCTCTGCACATGGTGTAGGTAGCAGCACACCTGGAATGGCAGGACTTCAGTCAATCCCAAGAGATGGAAGAAGAAATTGGAGCTTGAGCTCACATATGCTGGACGTGTGTGCAACCCAGTTTGTTATTACATACAAAATAGGTGTGGCAGTACCATTATCTGTAAGCATCCTAATTATTGTTGATTTGAAAAGGTTGTGCCCTGATTATTCTTTCAAAGACGGGGTGCAAAGGCCTGATCTCCAGGGTGGAATCCATGTTCTGGATCCCAGAGGCAGGGAGGAAACTTCCTGAAGCCTTGAGTCAGGTACTTGGGCTCTAGGTGAGGATTTGAAGCATGTTCCTGTACCTACCATTTCCTGTTGGTTCCCCATTTTGGAGGAGTAAGCCTTAAGGTATGCCTGCCTCTCCCTGTGCTCTGTGTAGGAAGTGTAGGTGACTAATTCTATGGCCTGGATTCTGTTCGAGGAGGAGAACCCTAAAATTAATAAGTTGGGTATGCACGCATCTCTTGTTTAGTCCAGTCCATATTTCTTTTTAAAAAACTTGCTGGGCTTTTCAGTTGTTACATAATCTTGGCATTTACCCTGGGGATTGCCTGGGAGAGTTATCTTCTGCTGAATTTTGTACAAATTCTGGGGTGGAAAAAAGAAGGCACACTGAGATGGGCTTGATGGAACACATCAGTCAGGTGAGAGAGAGCCTCTAGAGTTTCTGGATGCTGTCTGTTGAATTAATCCTAAAAATTTATTCAACCAACTATTACAAAGTGGTAAAGAAGCTAAAGAAAAAAATTAATTGACTGGCATCATCCATTACAGATCATATCTTTCCTTTTTGCAACTGAGGCTGAGAAATTGCAACTTTAGCAGGTTTTTTTCTTTGTGGGTGTTCTCTCAAACCAGGTATATTGAATTGGATAGAAGCCAAAGGTAGAAATGTCTGTAAATTATCACATGTTCCAGAACAGTAATAGTTTAGGAGTCTCTCTTACATTCAGAAGAAGAAAATATTACTTGGCTAGAAATTTCTATCTGATAGCAAAGAGGCACAAAAAATACTGTAAATGCTGCAGGCAAGAAAATTATTAAGTACATACCATGCTGTATGCAGACTCATATGCTATAGTCTGGCATGTGGTTACAGGTAGTAAAAAGGAGCTAGAATTAGGTTTTCTTCACTAAATTATAGCTATATTTATTAATATTTATATAATCTCTCAGCACTAAATGTCAGGATTATTTGGACGCTGGGTTCGTCATTACTTATCCAGTGGAATAACATGTTGATAACTGAAGGACGTCCAGCATTCTGAAACGGTGATCCATAATATTTTTCTTGCTGGATAAATATAGATTTAGCTGAACTGGTGAAATCAGATCACCCATAGGGCAGCTGGCTGTAAAGAACGAATTACCTTCAAATGTACTTCAAGGTCACCATATTTTTACAATGGATCTCAGTGAAACCAAGATAGAAGAGAGGGGAAGCACACATCCTACAATAGTCCAAGAGCAGGGGATGCTCTAAAGGCATTGATCAGCTCTTTTCTTGCTCTAGGCTTCCTTGTGGGAACAGGGGGTTGCTGCCTGTGTCTCTAAGGCTACAACGTGCTTAAAAGACCTGTGCCAGCTTTGGGCTCAGGCTGACCACAAAACCCACCTGCTCCTGTGGGAAAGACCTAAGTCATCCTTTCAGCCCCACAGTGGGTGTCACAAGAGCAGGCAGGATATAATGGGCAACCCAGCAAACCAGTGGAGTCTTGGCACATCTAGACTGTGGGTGAATGCACACTCAGGACTAGTGTGGGTACAAGTTTTCTCCAGTATTTCCTCAAAGGCGCTTTTCTACCATTGAGAAAGATGGTGGAGTGGACAGCTGGCACTTAGGACAGGGTATGAGTTTGTGTTCATACTGCACAGTGTAGGTATATTGTGTGGATTCCCGGAGCACTGATACACCTCTATCTTTCACCCTTGTAGTCGCAAAAAAACATTGGACAGCCATACAAATTCAATGGAGATTCTTCCTTACAGCACTATCAACCACCTTACAAAAAGATGCTCCAAAGAACACGCTATACAAGATACAGCTGAGATTTCAATTTCTCTGGACATACTTCTGGAAGTGAAGTGAAACTGATATGTATTAAATGCCGGACCATGACCTTGGGCTGCGGTGCTGAGCCCAGAGCACTGAGTGCCAGTTGCAGATGGGAGGACTATGGTCTCCAGAGAGAGCAGTGCCCTTCCTTTAGGGAACCTTTCAATTTCACAACCAGCAAGAATGAGGAAAGTCAGATCATCTCTTATTCTTTAAACACTCAGGGTGAGAACAAATTTTACACTTATCGTTTAAGCTAAGTGCTTTGTAGAAACCACATAAAACACAACTCTTCCAAAAGGCTAAGATTAAAAAAGAAGAAAAAGACTGATGGTGCTGAGTGTTTAATGGGTTACAACCTAAGAGATCTGATCTGGAGAGGACAGCCACCTCAAGCTGTTTAGGGAGCATGGCCTTCAAAGGAGTCTGCCTGGAGTAGCAAGGGCTGGCAGCATCCTGGGGGTTCTCCAGGGCAGGGTCTGGCTCTGCTGCGGCATTGCTGGGCCAGGGACCAATGGCCCAGGGGTCTAACATGGGGTCTTGGGCCAGGGCAGGGTAGGGGGAGGCCAGTCAGGGACAATATGGCCCCATTAGTACCCTCAGATTTTCAGTTGATATATCCAGAGTCATCAGATCTTCCTGAAAACAACATGCCAAAATCTAAATGACAACTGTAACATGTGAGGGAAGCTACTCTACCCACAGGGAATGGCTTGTCCAGGAGGAACTTCAGCTGTGGCTGTAACAATTCACTTCAGCACATGATACCTCATGGGAGTCTGCAGTCTTTTTGTTGTTTAAAGCCTGGAAAAGGAGGAGGAGATTTAACTTGACATGCAGTTCAATAAGCAGCCATGGGAAGTAACTCCAAAAGGGGCTGGTGTTATCACCTAGTTTCAGCATCTGAGACGATGGCAATGAGAGGGGTAAATTTTAGTATCAAAAAGACTAAGGGATTGAATCATTGGAATCAGAAGAATGGTCAGATCAGGAGATGGTACATTTAAGAGAAACATTTTTTTTCTAGAGAAAAAGAAAACAACACCTAGACCTTTGTCAGAGCATGAACATGAGAGAACTAAGAGAGACAGAAATTAAGATGACCCCTAGGTTGTGATTCATGCTAGTGAATGGAGTCCTGGAGATATTTACTCTGTGTGGGACACCTTGAGTTTAAGATGTTTGTGTGCTATCCAGATTGTAATGGAGACTTCCCCTCAGTAGAGAGGGGAAGTATATTTTAAGAGCTGCTGTCTTAGAAGAGCATCTTGGGCAGTACATTAACATCCACGAGTTGCCTACAAAACAATGGGGACAAAACCAAAGCTCTGAGGGATGCCAAGAACGCTTGAAAGAATAGCTAGGGCGTAGAAGGAGACCCAGATGAACAGCCTGGACACCATGGAAGACAGAACATCGAGGAGCAGAAAACGATCCAGAGTATAAAATTCAACAAGTATGAGAGGAAGATGGCATAAAGCACTTGAAGCTCAGACAGAAAAATATGTATTCAGACTGTTTGCACAGTTTCTGCTGCAGTTATTCTGTGAATAAATATCTGTTTCTGGCAAAACCAATCCAGTTTACAACATTTATACAGATCTACACTTTTCAAAGAATATAGCTAGATATTTCACTACCGCTCTCTTTTATTCTCTTCCCGAGTTACTCTCCACGATGTCTACAGAAATCAGTGGAATTAGTCCTGATTTTCAAAGATGTAGACAAGGCTGGAATCTGGCCCAGGAACATATCTTTCAAAATAGCTGATTGACACTGGATATGAAAGCCCTCTAAATAAGAAATGGACCCTTTCAGTGTGGCTGCTTGGTCTGTGTGCGCCCTACCTGCCGCTTGCACAGCTGACACCGTAAGAGCTGCCGGAGGAAAGACAGAGACAGTAGACAATTAGGTTGCACATAAGCGGTGACACTAACAGGGCTTGGGCAGCAGCTCTTCAGTGAGACCAAAGGCACTCCACTGTGAGACAAGCTTATGTCTGCCCAAATTTTCTCTCACTGAACACAGAGATATTTTAGAATTTGTTACGGTGTTCCCATGGAAACTTTTCCTATGTCACACACATTTGCCTTGCTACAGGTCACATCCTATTTCATCTTCAGTCATTATTATCATTAATGTAGACGGCGGTTGCTTTATGACCGCCTTGCAGCTCTATAGCTTACATACTCCTAAAACCACTCTTTAAGATTAAGATTTAATTGTCCTAATTGTTAGGATTTAGTCTCTCATTTGCTTCCTGTATGTGATATGGCAAGGAAAAGATCCTCATGGGCTTTGTTTCCCAAACCAAACAAACAGTTTCAAGTAAAATGTTCTAAAACAGCATCTTATGTGGTTTGCATTGGATATTCTCATTCTGACGTCTATAATGTTCTGAACCTGTAATACAACTAGTGAAGGGTCATTAATTGTAGCTCTAATAGTTGGACCTGTTATAGGACATTATCCACAAGACAATTTGCTGTTTAGTGTTTTAAAAACCTGTATTTGGGAAAAAATGGCCAGTTGTGCTTTTCTTCATGTTGACTACTAATATTCTATCTGTGCACATTTTCAGACAGATGCAGTAGTGCTCCCATTATGATCTTCTTTTTTCCATATATTCCTTCCAGAAATTTTTACCTGTTGGACCCAAGTCACTGTAGTCCAAGATAAAGCAATTTTGGATCTTGACCGAGTAAAGAAACATATATATATATATATAAAAAAAATTATATGGGTATATATATGTATGTATGTACACATATATATATATAAATGTATATATATGTACATATGTGTGCTTTTAAATAGCTGGAGTTCTGCAATTGCTTGGCTAGAAAATTGGGTTTTAGCAAAATAGCCCTCAAAGAGGAAAAGCGTATGAATACATTGATGAAAATCAGTTTAGATCTGGCCAAGTTACAGCTTGCTGAAAATAACACTTTGCGCAAAAACAACCTTTTTTTAGAATGAGCACTTAAAATTAAAAAAATACTGCATGGGTGCACAGCTAATACGATCACATATTTTCTCCAATAACAGCTGTTTCTCAAACAACTCGCTGTAACACCCAGCTTTTTGCTGCAGCTCCTTCCAGTACTTTCTAATAAACAGCATTCTGTGTTTCCATATGCCGTATGCACAATATGTAGTAAGACAGAAGAAAACACTATACATTTATATTTAAGATATAGAATCAGCATGTCAGTGTGTAGCTGTGCGATCCAAAAGAGCTAATGGAGCAGATGGAGATTTGGTCAGGACTGATGCCTGTTTCCTGCTGTTTCTACCGGAGAATTTATCCTGGCTCCTTTGTAACTTTAAGAGGATGGAAAGCTCTACCTGCCCCTGTTGGCAATGTGCTATTGTCAAGTGTCTGCCTGGTTACAATTCCTTATCACCCACAACAGAGCACGCGAAACATACAGGCAGGGAGTAAGAAGCTGAGCAGCAACTCCAGCAATGCTGCTTTCCCTTCGGCGGGCTGGAAAGGGGAAATTAAATTGTCTTCTTGTTCTTTCACTATATTGCAACAAAAGAAGTCCTGACATACCTCCCTTTTACAAGTGTTTTTAAAATATTTTTTATCATGTACTCTTGTCTTCTTGGTAAAATATGCAGTGCCAGTATTTTCAGTCTCTTTTCAGTGCAGAGACATTTGCTGCACCTTTATCATTTTCCTCATTCTTTTCTGGGCTTATATAAGGTACAGTCTCTCTGAGGTAGATCGATGGGTGCAGTACAGCATATGCAGGTGAAGCTGCACCACCGATTTGACTAATGGCTGCCTTCTCTTCTTATTTGCATCTTTTTCCTCCTGTGTCTTACCATGGTTTGTTTTTTTTTCAGTGCCCAGCTGCTTGTGAGCGTGATACAGCTTTTGCTACAACTTGTTCTCTTCCCGACGAGATGTTGGTCTCTTGTTGAGTTGATAGGAAACAGAAGGCAAGCCTGTGATTGCAGGGAACTTTTTAATATCTGGCCACAGAAGAGGGCATCCATACTGACAATGCACCTTAAATTCTAGGTGGCTTTACTGTCAGTTTTGTAATTCTAGTGTTCGATGTATTTTTGAAGCAATACAGAAGTCATCACAGTGGAAGAAAAAAAAAATCTTGAGAGAACTCTACTTTGTTGGAATTCATGCTTTATAGAAATAATCACAATAATAAGATCAGTATGAGAAATACCTCTCCTCCCAGCATTTCATGGATCTCCTCCTCTGCAATAATGTCAGCGTCTTAAATCAACTAGCTGATTTTACTAAGAGCATTTTCATTAGCAGAAAGGAAGTATGATGTATCCCATGCTCTTTCTGAAATTGTAATAAAAGTTAAATTTTTTTTTTTAAATGTAGTTCAGATAAAAAGCAGGCAATCACACGTTACTGATTCTGTAAATCTTAATCTAAAGCAGTGACTGGATAAAACACAACACCTTTGCTTAGATCTAAGTCTTTTTCTGACTGCAGTAGAAGATTATTCCTTTTAAACTATTTTCATATCTCCTGAACTGTTGCAGAGAAACACCCAAACATACCACCTCTAATTTCCTCAGGATATAATGTATACAGAACATGAAAGCGTGTCCTGTGTTAGAATGCAAAATCCATCATGCAAGATAAGACAAAAGCATATAATTACAAATTATTCCGTTCCATAAACGTAGCTTCACAGCTGTGCTACCTTTAAATACTCATCTTTATTGGGAAATAAGACAAGTTCAGACACAGATCGAACAAGTTAGCTACAACGTTACTCCAATTCCCACAGATCCCCCAGTATTATAAGAGGGATTTGTTAAAACAGGAATGTTACGTCAAGCCTCCTGCTTTACTGCTGTATTTGTACTCTAAATGGAGATGTGGGGGACAGAAATCTATCCCCTGTTCGAGGCCTCTCTTAAACTCACAGTTTGGCAGCTACAGCAGACCATGGGTGAGAATAGTGTCTAGGCAAGGAAAAGATATTCAGAAATAAACTGGAGTGATTGTAGGAACAAATTTAACTTCATGAAAACAAAAAGGCTCCTGAGCCATTTTACTTCCATAACTCTAATTAATCAGAATTAATTTTTCCTCATTCTCAAATGTGCTTAAAAGTCAGGTTTTCTTTTAAAACATATTTTAAATGGCACCACATTTATCTTAGATGCCCAAAGTCTGCCGGCTCTCTATATTCACTCCAGAGCCACTGTGGCTGTACCCATTGATACATACAATAATTTGGGTTTGGATTGTAACATCCACCACTAAATTTCACAAAAATAGTTTGCACAAACTTGCATAGCCCCAGGACCTTATCATCTATGCATGACCATCTAAGCTAATTTTAACTTGCAGAGTTTTCTTGAATACTCTGCAAACCTCCAGTTGCCATGGAAACCCCTGCACCTCAGCATGAACATATAAAACTTCCACAAGGAGAACCACAGAGGGAAATAGTGCCTCTTATCAGGTTAAGGGCCAGTTAAACTTTACGAATACTACATTTCTCTAAATCAGTATTTATGCATTTCAGCAAATGACGTGGTTTCACCCACAACAGAATGCATGAAATGGTACTGGGTAAATGTCCCACCCGGACAACACAATAAGAACTTTGCAAAATTTTTATTAAAAAATTACCAGCCCTTGTATAAAAGTCATCTTGTCCACCCTTATCATGCTGAGGATGAGAACTAAAAAGAATAATGACGTTTTTACTTGTCCTTATAAAAAGTGGCTTCTCCCAGGCAAACAGGCAGCTGGAATTTTGAAATGAAGTCTCAACAATAAACGCTTCAATAAACTTTACAATACTAATCCGAACAAAAATCATCAGCTGAAATAAACAATGCACATAGAACCACATTAAAACATTAGTCAGTGGCCATAAATGTATTCTATTTTTGGTGGGCTTTTTCAGCAGGAGCAAGCTAGTGATAAGCAAGAGAGACATACCACAGGAAAGGGGAGGAGAGAAGGAAAATGCACCATCTGAAATGCTCTTACAGATGTAGCTTATCATGGGGCATCATTAGTCCCCACTTCTAGTGCATGTTTGTTCTTTCTGTATTGATTGTATCAAATGGTTAAATCTGTTTTTTTTTTACCTTCCCTTTATATCAGAAAATATAAAAAACATATTCTAAAACATTGTAAGCAGAAAAAATCAGTGAACCAACGTAAAGGTCACAAAGGATATCCTATATGCTTCCACTCCACTGGTTATAGCTAATGTTGCTTACATTGTTTTGCCTTTTACCACCCCTCTGGACTTTGCCGTTGTTGTAGCGGGTTAAATCTAGATTAGAATTGAGGCACGCCTGATTTTGGTTCCTGGTACTGACACTTTCTGACTGTTTTGGACGGTTCATTTAACCCCTCTCCAGTCTCCACATGTGTGTAATGGGAAGGCATGTTACTTATTTCCAGTGGGTACTTTTGGTTTGAATTTATTATATACCATTGCAAATAGATAAAACGATGTCTATGCTAAACATTGTTGCTATGCATATAAATATTATCACTAGACTGAAAAATGAAGAAAAAGAATGATATCAAATCAAGAAGCCACAGATAATTTATAGTTTGTATGGTTCTGATCCCAGCTTACATTACTTTGAAAGCTAATGTATGAATTTTAATGAGAATGGTTATAAATTTTTTATATAAAATAAAAGAAATATCTGCGGTGCAGAGCTCGCTAAGATCCATTAAGAAATAACACAAGAGATAATTCTCTGTCACTTTCAGTAGATTACCTCTTCCCGATAAAATACTTTTTTATTGATTTCTTGCCTATTGAAGTCCACAGGGTCTTTCCAGAAGGGATGCTTACCAGCTTTTAACTAATAGCATTACAATATCACTTCCACCTTCTCTATCAGTAATAGAATGTAACAAAACAAATCATCTGCAATGGAAAATCTGCTATGGAAAATGAAACCGCTCTGTTCATCTTCATGTTAATGGACAAAGGTCATGAAAAATGGAAAACTAATCCAAAGTTTTTAACAATTTTCATATACATCCTACATGATTTGAAAATGGGCTCACTGTTCTGAAGGCATTTGGTATCCTTCATACAGGGTTGGGTTTATACAGCTGTTTTTCAGTCCGTCAGCTGATGATGACATCAAATGCAACAAAACCAGAACACACCATCAATAGCATCATCAGCATCTTTCTTATGGTTAAAACTACTGTAATTCCAGTATGTAAGGAACGTGTAAGGAGAGAGTGATAAGATGCTGAGCATAATATGTCTTCATTTAGAAGTTAGATTTGATTAAAAGTCCTTGTTCAGGTCAGGTGCCCTCTTTATCGTAATGCTAGAAATTCAATCATCCAGCTGAAAATACATAATGTATAACAAATGTATGAACTTTATAAAGTTCTTGTTTTTTAAAAAGAGGGTGACTAACATGTGCAGGCCTGAATCCTCACTTGATAAGGGTTCCATTTGATTTCTTTGATATTAACCATACAATGGAAGAGAGTGACTCAGTAAGTCTTTTGACAATCCAAGAGCCTAGAAAAGCAACAATGTCTAGCATGGTCCCAACAGATTCCATGTAAGACCAAGGAGGGATTTTACACGCAATAACAAGCCACATCAGTGAAATAATGTGTCAGGAAGGCATATTTTATTTTGGTTTTACACATGGAAAAACTTAGGGAAATTACAGTACCAAAGATCAGACAATGCATCAACAAGAAAATCAATACAGAAGCCCAGAGTCCCGACAACTTCAGTTAAGAGAACAGTAACCCACAAATTCATAGCACGACCATGTAGGTTGTGAAGAAGTTGATGTGTTGGATAATGCAATGAAGATGCAAATTACTGTTTTTTTAAAACAAGGTGTTAGGACTCTTGGCCTCTGTGCTGAAGACGCTAACTTCCTGAATAGTTTGAAAGGTGTTAAAGTCAGAAAAATACACCAAAGAACATGTCAGAATATATTGTAGTATCGTGTGGGCATAAAACTATTTTTAAGGGGTGGGAACATTGTTCTTGCTCTTTTCTCATGTGCCTGTGCATCAGACAAGAGCTGGAGTCATGTTGCAAAAGGAAGGTGACAGGTGAGGAAGAGGAAAGTTCTCCCATAAATATTTGTTTGACTCAGTAGTATGAGGTTGAAAGAGGAAGTGCATACAGTATTCCCTCTATGAAGGCTATTTTATTAACTTTCCCAGTCCTTTTCTTAATGGTTTCCCAGTTTTTTTGTCTGTTAGTCTTGGGATATTTTTTCAGTGAAATCACTTTGGCAGAGGTGGGGATGAAGAGAAGAAAGATGTCAATGGAAAACATGTTAGTATGCTGTATTGACTGTAAACGCTGTATTGGACACTTTTTTGCTGAACTGTGGCCAAAGTGAATCCATTTGGAGGATATGATCTTTATCTTTTGACAAGCAGCTACACTGCTGCCAATGCCAATTTGAATGTTAGCGTATGGTTTTATGCTGAATGTCTTTAGCTATATGCTCAGCTACTTAAATTCAGATTTTTTTTTCACTGTATGTTAACATGTATGTAGAATCTTTTGAACCCTCAAACATCTGAGCAATTCTCTGGTTCAGAAACAGTCACGTGCCAGTTATTATTTAATAACTGCAAACACAGGATACCTGTCATGGGGCATCTAAATGACCTCAGCATTTCAGCCTGCAGCGCCTGCGAAGCTCATCCTAAGCAAAGGTGGAGAAGTCAGGGTGACTGTGCCAGGGCAAGTCAGGTAGGAAGAAGGGCCAGGCTGCACAGTCGGAACATGCCAGGGGAGGGGAACAGCCTCTCACACCCACACCAAAGGCAGCAGCTTCTACACAACCCTTCACTTTGGCAGTAGTAGAGAAAACTCCCTCTTCCTACTTTTTTCACAGGAGCTCTTTTATGTGATTTGCACCCTGGTGACGAGGAACCATCTCACCAGACTTCACATCCAGGTTACACTGGAGATGTTTTTTCTACCTTCCTCTCTTCTAAGTGATTGATTGCTTTAACATACTCTCTCATTTCTCCTTTGTCCCTTCCTTCATGGTTCTTTTTTTTTTAATCCCCCTTCTCCATACAAAAATAAACCTGTTTCTTATTTTCACATTATTAAATCCTCTACCCCCAGGTCAAACCTCTATAATATGTTAAAATGTCCGTGACCCAAAGAAGACCAAAAAACCCTAAGGACCAGAATGACATTTTTATTCACAGCCAGATCCCTCCATTTGTATGACGTATAAGTTGTATATATGTTATAATCTTTAAGTTGAAAAAGAAAGGAATAAAGAGACTCATTAAAATCTCGGACAATTTTTATCAAAAAACAAAAAGGCATAAATCTCAGTACTGGGATACTTATTAAGACACATTATGATATTTCTCATTAAAAATTTTGGTAATCTTGTAATAAAGCCTACCTCAAGCAGAATTCAGTCTAGGAAAAGCCTAGGAATAGTCTCTGAGGAGGAAAACCACTCCTGATGAAGCTTAATTGTGACTTCCCTCAGTGAATAAACTCTATGAACTGCAACGTGGTGAGCTTGGGAGACGGCGGAATAGGTGGATGAAGCAAACATTTTGATTGTTATCATGTGTACACTGCTTGCCAAAAGACCAGGGCAGCTCCTTTTTAGCAACTCATAGTTCCTATAGCTGTGTACCTGCTAAGTAAAAAGAAACTGTGGGATGCTAAGCACAGTTTACTGCTACTGCAGAAATGATTTTAGACATGCACTGGTGTTCTTCATACATCAAAAGCAAGTAAGTGACATACACAAGATCAGTGAATTATGTCCTCAGAAACTACGCGGGTTTAGATTAGCTTTAATCACAAGCATTTGTTTACACAGCATCGCATTATACTTCAAACCACATTCTCAGCAGCTCTGATGTGTCACACAGCCTCACTTGATCATAAATGCTTAAAGAGGAGCATGCCCTTATCCAGATTTTAACTTCACATATTTTTCTCTACCTCTTCTACATAGTCTCACTGCACGGCCTCGCTCCCTTGCCCTCATGATTCTCCCCTTGCTTCTGTCACAGATTTTGTCCTTCCTCCAGCCTCAGCATTGAACTTGACCTGACAGTGCCATGGGAAGAGCTGGGTCTGGGCAGGAGCGGGCAGTCCCACCCAGCCGGCACTTCCAGCTCTGGGCTTCTACTGGAAGAAAGAGTCCACGGGATAGAGAAATTCAACCGCGCATAAGTAAAAGCAAAGAGCAGCCTCCCACATGACAGACACACGGAACGACACTCGATATTTTCGGTTTTCCTTGTTCCCATTTTCATTTATGCTGACTGTTCCCTATAAAGCTTTCCAGCCATTTCCTTCACATTTTCTTCAACTCCACCTCAATTAGCTGTCCTCAGCATGTATTCCTTTCTTCTTGCCTTCCTCTCCCCTGGCCTATTCCCCCATCTTTTTTTCCTCTATATTTATCTTTCTGTCCACTAATTCTCTTTAAACAAAATTCAGCTCCAGGAATGAAAACACCCTTCCATTTACTTCACGGAGAGGAAACTGAAAATCATGGATGCAGCAGAATATTTTCACACAGACCCTCTGCTTGTAGGATTTATCCTTTCCTCAAATCCTTTCTGTCTCATGACTGTTTTGTTTGTAACAATTTCAGAAAATGTGATGAGTTTCATTATGGCCTCTTTTTCCTAGCGTGCTTTGCATGATGATGGTATTTTGTGATGAAAGGCCATCCAGGCTGGTCTATAATTTACTACAATATGGTCTTCCAGTTGCAGCTTTTCAACAATGCAATCCTTAGAATATAAGGATTTTATTAGCTATAACTAAATGCAACCTGCTCTCATAGAGACCATTCCAGCTAAGAGGTAATGAAGGTGTGAATAAAACCCAGCTTATTACCCACCAGAGTGGGACAGAAACTTTTAGCCACCTGATGATGGTAGAAAGTGGCACTCATGAATACATTGCATGTGATAAGGTCATAGTTTAATACATGTTGTTGTTCTTTGTAGTAACTGATCAAGTCATTTAGAGGATGCAAGCAGATGTCGAAAAGGACCAAGAAAATGTGGATGTTGACACTGAACATTATGTGTTAGTAAGTTCATAATACTGTACATTATGTGTTCATTGGTGAATGTAGAGCTTCCAACAGCTTTCATTAGAAGCATTCCTCCAAAATGTTTTGTTGCTTTCCTTCTTATTTCAGCTTCTGTGAAACTCACAGATGGATAAAGGATTATCCATCAATATCGATAAATGAAATAAAACAACACAAATGGGCAAGAGCTTTCCTTATGTGAACAGATGATCATCAGAGACTTTAGTGAAAGGAGCTCTAATACAAAAACTCCGAATCTGTCCACTTACTCCAGGGCTGACCTCAGTTTTGCAAAACAGCCACTTTTTCTCTTCCATCTCCTGCACGCTGCCTCATATGCAACACAACAGTCGTGTTCCTTCTGGGTTTCAAATTGCTCAACAGGAAGAGATTTGCATAAAAGCAAGGAAAAAGAAAAAGCACAGTGACCACGTGGTGTGGAATATACAGGATAGCTAGAGACGGGTATTTTAAGGGAAATCATAGTGCAAAACCCAGCTGCTGCATAGTGCGGATGGCAAAGCCCGAGTCAGAGTTCAGGTTGCCTTTGTGGCAGCCTTCACAAAATACTCTGCAGCTTTGCTTTCTACTCCAGCTTCTCAGATTGTCACTGATGTCTTTGAAGACGTGATTGTGTAGCCCAGCTGATAAATGTCTTTAGTATTACGGAAAAAAACCAATTGTTTACAAGATAAGACATGTTTTGAAAGTCTGCAAACTATGAAGTACCGTAGACTGTTTTGTCATACTCTGGTTTTGTGGTTAGAAAGTAAGTTTTGGTAGCTAAAGAAGTGTTACAAAACAGGCCCATTAAGCAATCACGTATTCAGATGACTGTACAGAGAGAGACTAATTCCTGTTTAGATTTAGCTAAATACACATGGTGAAATAATACCATTAGCTTAAGTTTTCGTGTTTTTCTTACTCTAGTAATGTCGTAACTTCAGCCCACTGGAAAAAAGGGGTGCTACTTCTACCATGTCAAGAAAACGTGGCAAATAAGTGGTTCATACAGTGCTCGCTGGCTGTTTTACTAAATAATTTCATGCTCAGATCTGGTATAGAGCCGGAGATCCTAGCCTATCCTAACTGCTTGGCTGACACAGCACACAGCCTTAACCCTCTGGCTTGGGATTCTCCAACATGCTGATGTTCCTTGTAGGGACAGGACCAGCACAGTTATCTCCTACACCCTCCTTTGCACACACAGCCTTTGGTGTAAAGGTCATTTTAGGGATAAGAGGGGTAAGTGGTGCACTTTGAGGTGCTAGTTCCCAGGTTGTCCACATCAAGGACTTCATTTGGGAATGCCATTACTCCCTTCTAGCTCTTATAGATGAGTTTCCTCGTGAAAATGAGGTTTTCTGTGAGAAAATAAGGATTGGGTGAGATGAGGGAAGGTGTGGTGAATGATGAGATCTTATTCTGACATGAAGGTGACCCATGAGAAATAAGGAGAGGAGGCTGGAATTACAAGCCTGGAAATGTTCCCAAATCCTCCAGGATAGACGTAACCCTGACCTGTTTTTAGGATTTCAGTTTATCCCAGGTCTGGGGCCAGACTGGACTGATCCTATTCTCAGTTACAGTGCTGTAACAGTCCTTTGGATGAAATCCTGACTTTACTGAAACCTGCTGAACTCCTCCAAGTCCTTAAGCATGACTAGAATTTTAGCCTTTATTTTATGGGGTTTTTTTCCCCTAAATACATATATATGTGTATAAAAAAAAAGCAATCAGAGATATTGCTGTCCTATGTCCGTTGATTCACCGAACACAGTTTGTAGATTTGCTGTCCCTCTACTCAAACCAAGAACTGAGGCCAAATATTCCTTTTTATTTAAACTGGATACTGTGATTTTAAAGAAGAATAACAATGTGTTTTTTTCATAATAAATTTGAATTCGTTGTTTTTAAATATAGTCGACAATCAGAACTTTTTATTTAGAGTTGTTTACAGTTAGTTGTTTCTCAATGGCAACATTTATGTCTCAGCTGGGTAGGAGAAACATCACAGTAGCAAACCGAGAATAAGATATGAAAACTACACTTGCTGTGACAACTGTACTAGCAATCTTTTGCTATGAGTGCATGTAAAACTGTGTTTGGAGAAGGACCTCACCATCTCTATGTTATATATCTTCACTAATTATAAATGTCTATATTTTTCTGGGTGAATACAATTGTGGTAGTGTAAACTCCATTTGTATAATTCTTATTCCCAGTGATTGCCCTTTTAATTAACCAGATGAAGCCAAACTTAATATCAGTTCAGAAATTCTAAAAAGTTCTGACTGTTAACTCTATTTTTTGAAATACAAACACGAGGCTATTAAGAATAATATATTATGGACCTTCCAAAGTAATTTCTTTCTGTGTTTAAATAAATATTGAATTACTTTAAAATCCTTAAGTCGGAAATGATGAAAAATACATTAAGAAATACGTCACATGTTAATAGTCCTGATTCTAACTTTTGATTTCCTCCCACTCATTTTAAATCTTATGAAATATTGAAAAAATTTAAAAGTGAAACCTTTAATTTACGTAGAAGGAAATGTGGTATAGATATTGTAGTTTCCACATACTGTATTCCTCTGAAGCCAATATGCATTTGCAGTGCTTCTTTTGATATGCACACATGTATATAGCACTGTACCGCCAGGAAAGATCAACATGATAGTAGCTGCAAGTATGTAATAAAATTTAGAATGTAGAATATGTCTGCGCATTACTAAAAAAATTCACAAAAAGATCTAATACAGGCTTTCCTCCATCAGTTGTAAGATATTAAACAGTATGTTGGTGGCTACACTTATTCTGCAGGCTATTGGAAGATGGCATCTAATGCCTTTGCTAGCTCAAGTAGAGCCTGATGTCTGTTCAATCGAGTTTGCCTTTCAGGCATTTCTAGAGATACTTACAGTCTCTGCGCACATATAATGCTTTCTGTCTGAAAATGAAACCATTATCACAGTGAGCTTTCAAAACTGCTGAACTCTTAGGCGACTGTGCAGCCTGCAGTATTTTGAGGAAAAATCATGTTATCCTTGTTCTGCATTTTTGTTTTTATAAGAATTGTGAACAGTTCAAGAGTGCTTTTGTGAACACAGAGATACACAAAAGGTACACATCTGTAATACTCAAAACTTCGATGTATACAGATGATAGACTAAGGACCATATGCTGTTTTCCCTTCATAGGGTATACAATTGTATTTAGGATTTTTGTTAGTAGCACTACATTTAACTTACAAAGTGTTTAAATCCATGTGACGAAATAACACAGGCATACCCTGTGTTGTAAATACCCCCACTGGGCCTTCTATTCTGTTAGTTTACTGTGGGCCTAAAGGAGCTGAACTTTTAAATTCATGGTGTAAAAAGGTCTCCAGAGTATGTCAGATACCCCAACTTTTATAGTTTTCTGAAAACTACCCATCAAACCTTAGGATGACCTATTGGTATTGCTGTTATGTTGCATTCTTTCTACATTACCATAACCACAGTTATTAGTTACTTTGCATTGAGTTCAATAATTTTTTTAAAGGGATGGTGGACATAAGTGAGTCATTTTTAGATCCAAGTCTCCTTTTTGCACGCTGTAATATTCGTACATACAGGATCTGTATCAACCTGTATCAATCTAAAGATTGCCAATCATTCTACTGTTGCTAGATCCTTTTTCTTAATTGATCTTAATTTTCTTAATTAATCTTGCAATTCAGTTACACTCTAAAATTTCCCTTACCGTGCTGACATTTTATGCACATAACTCATGGTGCTGATGTTTTTCTTCTTTCCTTTAAGGTGGGCTATCACATTATGCTGTTGATATACTGTAGTAGTCACCCATCAGACCTGTGTTCCCCTTATCTTTGGAAGAATATTTCTCCCCATTTTTAGAATTGAGATTTGGTTGACACTCCAGATTCTATATAGTTTCTTTCAGAAATGTTAAAGAAATTTAATGACCAGTCAGGGAAAACTCATGCCAAACACTGCCATCAGTCACTCTTTTTTTTCACAGACTTATCCTTTTATCTGTCAGCACATTGCACATCCTGAGAATTCACTACAAAGGAGTTGACTGGGGACTTGAACTTTGGCGTTTATGCAAAGCATGAAGGGACATATTTGCTTTCATACTGAGAGGCATCCTTATGTAAATCACACAGCAATCAGAGAAAAAACTGAAAAATGGCTGATTTATTGGCAGAGACTTGGAGTACCAGTCTCTCCCTCTGTGAAGCTGGCATCTATAATCTTGGTGTTGGCATTTTTATCATAGTGTTAAGGTTTCAAAAGTTCCGTTGTCGTGTTTGCTTATATTCCATAATATGCTTTGGACAGATGATTCCCACATGCCTAATCCATTCTTCTCGCTCAAAGGAAGGACAGGATTACCTGCTTGAGCCAAAAAGGATACACAGCACAAAGATGTTGGAAAACAGGTGATTACAGACCTGATGATCCTGTTAGCACTGTGATGAACTTTTTTTTTACCTAAGCCAAGAGGTTGAGATTGTTTTCTATAAACTGAAATGAGAAAATTCACAGCCTACACTTAAGTTCCAAACACAGAGACTTTTTTCCAAGTTTCCTTTTTAAGTATATAGTTGCTAAGTTCATCCATAATAACCAGAGATTGGTTAATTTTGCTATAAATGCTGAGACAGTGGGTCTTGGAGCTAGATTTTTTGAAATTGCAGCCCCACTTACTACAGAATTCATAGCTGACATGTTTAGCATGTCTTTTGCAGTGGTAAATTACCATTTTGCTCAGCAGTGTATTGAAATTAATCTATTACATAGAGAAGCCTGTCTTCTCATTTAAATAATTATTGACATACTTCTTTTTTTTTCCTTTTTTTTAGTGAACCTGACGGCAAAAACTGCACACTGTCAGTAAGACAGGGTTATCTGTCTGCATAAAATGACTGCATTTTAAACAAGCAGAAATGAAAAGAGTTCAGAGGTAAGTGACAAAAATAATTAGACTCAAGGAAAGCCTTCCATATGAATAAGAACTGAAAAGTTTAGGTTCAAAAGGAAATGAATAAGAAAAGACATGAAGAAGTAGACTGTTAATGATATGGTGCATTAAAAAGAGTGTGGTCAGCAGATTGAGGGAGGTCATCCTTCCCCTCTGCTCTGCCCTGGTGAGGCCACATCTGGAATACTGCGTCCAGTCTGGGTTCCCCAGTTCAAGAAGGACAGGGAAGTACTGGAAACAGTCCAGCGGAGGGCTATAAAGATGATCAAGGGACTTTCTCTTAAGAGGAAAGGCTGAGAGAACTGGGTCTGTTTAGCCTGGAGAAGAGAAGACTGAGAGGGGATCTCATCCATGTTTATAAATATCTAAAGGGCGAGTGTCAAGTGGATGGGACCAGGCTCTTTTCAGTGGTGCCCCGTGACAGGACAAGGGGCTACGGGCCTAAACTGGAACACAGGAAATTCCCTCTCACCATGAGGGAAAAACTTCCTTACTTTGAGGGTGACAGAGCACTGGAACAGGCTGCCCAGAGAGGTGGTGGAGGCTCCATCTCTGGAGATACTCAAAACCTGCCTAGATGCGTTCCTGTCTAGCCTGTTCTAGGTGACCCTGCTTTGGCAGGGGGATGGGAGTAGGTGATCTCTGAAGGTCCCTTCCAATCCCTACCATTCTGTGACTCTGTGTGATTCTGTGATATTTGCCAACTGCAAGCTGTGGGGATTCTGCCACCTTCCTTCCTCTTAAGCATTTTTCTGGGAACCCAGAAACTAAAAAATAATGTTCAGTCACTTGCCTAACTCTGCTGTGTCAGTCCAAAATTTGCCTAAGTTGCCCTTAAGTTAAAATGCATAAACATGCTGCATAACCTTTTACCCCAAAAATCTGGAAGCACTTTGTTACCCTCTTCATAAACATTTCCCATGTTTTAAACATTCATCATTCAAGTTAGTCAGGGAGAATGAACAAGCCCCCTCAGAAGTCTTGGGCAGAGCCCATGGGCTACATCAATCCTGCCTGACGAGTGCTGACCGAAGCCTTCCTAAAGGCTGCCCTCACCTCATTCTCCTTCAGCCGGACTTAGAGATGATGCCATCAAGAAAACAGGAGCAGAGAAAGAGAGAAGTGGGACCCAGCTTGTTCAGTTTGGAAAGAACCCAAGGACCCTTCTTCCTGATGTATGGGCATGGCCACTGCTCCCTCTGCCAGGAAAAATTCTCCACTGCCTGTCCCCGAGTGCTGCAGAGTAGTATCGTGTGGCTAGTAGATAAGTGGGTAGGCATATTGACCCTTCTTCTTACGAGAGTTTCATAGCGTATACAGCAAGGGATGAGTGAAGATGTATGCAGCTGAGCTAAGGCTTTCTACATCACATGTGTCAAGTATACTGCCCTCCTTAAGAGATAATATGGACGTAACCATTATCTATTTTTTTTGTTGCTATCTTGATACTTCCATGCAGGTAGTTTTTATTTTCTGAAAACCGTTGCACAACTCTTCTTTCACTTGGATTATACAAATGACATTTAAGGACATGCTCCATATGAAAACCTGAGCTAATAACACACCAGAACACTGTTTCAATGTACTATAGAAGTCAGAAAATGAGCTTTGTTTCACCAAGACAAAAGCCCTTTCTGGCCTGACCTGCTCGTTTTAGACCTACCTCAATATGGATGTTCCTGTTCAGTCATTTCATTAGTGCAAAGGAAGTACAGGAGTCTTTTTACATCAGCATTTCTCTTATCTCTTTAAAACACTATGTGCTGTGCAAGAGACTGTTTAAGAAAATGGAACATGGAAAAGCAAGTGTGCAAAGATATATGCATGAAGGAGGTGTGTATAGCTGCCCATCCCTGTACTGTCAGCATTTACAGTTTTTCCGTGGTCTCCGTACCTCCTCTGTCTCTATCAGGGTACCGTGCTGCACCACACTGTGCATATATGTATGTGCATGAATAGGTGTGCCTGCGTGCATGTGCAGGAAGCAACAAATATGAGTAGGACAGTTGTATTGATAGTAATGGCAGGTTTGTGTGGGTGAAGATAGATGCACTGTGTCTTATAAACCTAGGACAACAGGAAACAATGGGTCATTAAAGCCATATGTAAGAAATAGGTGGCTCATCTATTAAGTCATGATTGATTCATGTGCCAAAGCCCCCATATCGAGATTCAGAGCAATTACAGTTGAGTCACGCAGACAAGGAGACAAACTCCAAGCTGGCGCAGGTATTGCCGAGACATGATACAGCAGCAATCACCTTGGGTGGGGAGAAGGGAGGTGCCGCTTCAAAATCCTGGGCAGGGCCCAAGGCCACATGATGACATCAAAGTACCAGCGTTTATTTTAAAAGAAAACATTTCTCCTTCTGTCTGGATTTGAAGAAAAGCTTAAAAATGTAACAGGCTACCTGTTGCTTAGTGTACAGCCTGAAATATTAGCCTAATTAGGAGTAAACTGTCCTGCTGTGCCTCTCTGAAATGTGTTGCCAGCTAGAGGAGCGTGTACTGTAGGGGCGAGGAGGAGCAGAAGCAAGGAGAAGGTCAGCCTCTGCAGTTGTATGCAAAACTGGGCCTTCCTTTGGCCCCAGAGGGGCCCTGGGCATGATCTTCTTCATGAAAAACCTATCCGCTCACACTTTCTTTCTCCCCTTCACGTGGTGACCTCGTGAAACCATGAAAAGATGATTTATGCATGAAGTACAAGAGGGCTATGAGTCACAGTCAAGCTGTGCAAGTTCATGCAGTGAAGTGTTCCACACTAGACCGGCTATTATTCGCATTCCCTGCCTTGGTTGAAGATTCCTCCACTGCTTTGCACTGTAAACAAATAAAGCACATAGTTAACTACACTACCTACTGGGAACACAGCCATGCGTCTTTAGGAGACTTGCCCTGACACAGCGAGGGATCAAACAAAGTGCACTTTGGGGAGATGGTAGCCGTCAGGAGAGTTCAAAGTGTCAAAGCGCTCTGTCAGCATCATCTAATGAAGCAAGTATTTCCAGGCGCCTAGTCCCCGTGTAGAGGAGGTGCAATGCGGACGTGGTTGCAAGAAGTCTCACTCTGAAGCTGCAGAGTGCTGCACTTCTTCCTTGGCCTGTTGCCTCTCTCGTAATGTCCCTGTGTGCCAGGACAGAGGTTGTCACTGCAGACTAGGTTTTTATGGGCCTTCAGCCTCCGTTCTTTTCTCTAGCAGAAGTGTGCCAACCCTGCTGTCTATTTAAACCCGCCAGGTTTTTCCTTCATGAGTTTATTGTAGCAGCTCCCCATTTTCTTATTTAAAATGTGCAGAAATTTATAGAAATACATACACCCTGACACAATCATTTAAATTAAAAAATCTTAATACTCACCAAATATATAATATATTGGAAATACAACAGGTTTAGTAAGATCTTCGTCTAAATGATTAAACGTATCTTTGGGTGATAAATTTCCATTATTACTTTGGGAGAAAAATTAATTCTGTCAGTCACTACCTAAAATAAAAGTGGCATTGTTATTTCCTAAGTAACTCTCACTCTGCAATCTTTGCTTAGGGAGTATTGATTTGAGACTTTGAGAATCTGGAAACGGAAAAATTACAAAATAAAACAATGCATTGAGAAATGCTTGTGATTAGCTTTTCTTTAGTTAACACAAAAAATAAATATAAATACAAAAATAACATTGCCAACTTAATATCTGCACCATGTATCATTCTGTGCATGTTCTCTTTCTGGATGCATAGGAATATAGACACAATGACCATTGATGAAAAAAATTGCAGAGGTGTCTTTCAGTACTCGGACTAGAACTAAGTTCACATGCTGGGGTGAATGTGAGGTAAAAACGGCTGTTTCATAAGAGAAAAAATTAAAAAGAGCTAAAAATGTACAGTATAGAGTAACAAAAGCAGCAGGACAAATTGGAATAGCTCCTGCCCTTGGAGACTGTTATCTCAAGCTGGAGACTGGTTCGGTCACGTGGGTCTGCTTATTGGACATTAGGAACTACCATGACTGAAATCAAGCAAAATAATTGCCATTAATAATGACTATTTTATTATTAACAAAAGGAGAAGATAATTCAGGAGGAACAGCAGTGCAGAGAACAGATGTTTCCTTCTTTTCTGTATCTCTCTCTAGAAAGTTTAAGCTGATGATGATACCTTTGAGAGTGAGCCTGTTCTTGGAGGGGCCTAACAAATCTTGGTCTCACAGGGAGATAAATGAGATAAATGCTCTAAAGCTGAGGGTGGGACAGAAATCCAACTGTTGGTTACTCTAGAGGTCACTTCTAATCTCTTTGTTCCCTTAATAAAAACAAGACTCTTAGTGGAATCTACCACAAATACCTGAAAAAAATGTATAGAAAGACTGATAAACTCCTCTGTAGAAAGACAGAACCTGTGTGCTGTATCACAGATAATCTATGCAGTTTATTACCTGTATACTGTTTATTAACTAAGTTATTTATTATATTGATAAGTGAGAGAAATCATGAGGACCAACTTTTCAGTAAAACTCTTACATTTGGACGGCATTCAAAGAGGCCAGTTTTTATATTTTCAAAGTTGAAAATCTGTTTCAAATAAATCCAAATAATATTGCCCATGCAAATCTTTCATCTCACTAAATTAATGAAGGGTTTCTGACTTCTAAGTAGTTATTCAAGAATGCATTATCTTGTTTTCATAATATGTCTGTTCTTAAAAGAGTGGGTGTAATGTGAGTCATTTCTTTTTTGAGTTGCATAAGCCATCAGTTGTGTATGACAGCTGGCCAAATTAACTTCTCAATTAATATAAATATTCTAACATAAATAGCTACTTTTCTTAGTGACCAATGTAACACCTTGCTATACTGTACATAGTATGAATTCAGACAATAAGGGTATGGAAAAATAACTATCTGGCATGTGCTAAGATATAAAACATTTGCACCTGTAATCTTAAAAGAGAGATACTGTCTCAACCATTTAAATAAACAAGGTTTTCATCCAAGAAAGAGAAGACAAATTATACAGAGGCAGCAAACAACCTTGGTAGAATATTTTGAATGGTCAAGGCTTGTTTTGAGATGAAAGCATTCAAAATGTTCCCAGCAGAAAACGTTTCCAGTAAGAAAAACTGCAGCATCTTTTGAACATATTTAAATGGAAAACTGGTGCCATGAGAGAAGGTGTCATGGCCCTGAAGGCACCAATGGGCCTGACTGTCCCTGCCCTCCTCCCTGGGGTTCCTCCATCCTGCCCACAGCCCAGGGCACCATGTCAACACCCAGGGCTCCTGCCCCAGCCCCAGCATCGCTGCAGCAGGGCCAGTCTCCAGCTCCCCACAGCCCTGACCTGCCCCACCATGGGCCAAGCTGAGCCGGGCCCACATCCCAGCCCAGCCTCGGCTCGTCCCCATCCCCAGGGAGGGGACCCCCGCCGCTCCCGGCCCCCCCCGCCAGGGAGCCACCCTGGGTGCCCTGGCAGGGTGGACACTTTACAGGGCTGCTTTCACCTCTGCAAAACCATACCTATATTCCTCAGCTAAATTTCTTTGCGGTGCTTTTTTAATCCACATATTTCTGTGTAAAACATAAATACGTTAGAAAGCCTGCTTTCTTGAGATAAAGAGCATATGCATGCCAAAGCTTGAAAGGCAGAGATTTCCCATTTTTCCCCTCAACCAGAGGAACACCGGTTGTCAGATTTTATAGACTGCTTCTTGACCAAGTAGCTTTTTTAATATATTTTAACTTCCAACTGAACATTTCCAGTAAGCATGTCATATGAATCACAGCGTCCAAGCCTCACCTAGATTTTCTAACACAGATTAGAGAGAATGATATGGAAAGCTGAAGCAAGTAAAATCTGTAAAATACAACTTTTAAAATATCACAGAATCACGAGGCAATTTACACTGGAAGGGACCTCTGGAGGCTGTTGAGACAAATGTCCTGCCCAAAGTGGGGTGGGCTCTTAAATTTGATCGAGTTGGTTTTTGTTCCATCAAGTCCTAAATTTCTCGAAGGATGGGGATGCCACAGCTACTTTGGATGTCTGTTAACAGTGCCCGCACATGTCCAGCAGAGACGATTGTTCCCTCAGACCTAGCTGGAATTTCCACTGTGCCAACTTGTGTAGGTTGTCTCTCACCCTTCTGGTGTGCGCCTCTGAGGAGAATCTGTCTCTGTTTTCTCTATCACTTCCCCCCTTCCCCCATTAGATATTTGAAGACAGTAACAGGAATCCCCCTGAGCCCTCCCCTCCTCCAGGCTGAATAAGCCCAGCTCCTTCAGTCACTCCTTGTACGTCGTGGCCTCCATCCCCCTGACTATTTTAGTGTCCCTCCAGTGGACTCATTCAGGTTTATCAACAGCTGCCTTGTAACAGGGAGCCCATACCAGGACACATTACCCCAGATGCAGCTCAGAAGCACTGAGTGGAAGGATCCCCTCCCAGCCTGCTGTCTATGCTCTATCCAACACAGCACAGTGCGTGGCTGGTCTTCACCACACGGGTGAACTTCTGACTCCTGGTCAACTTCTTGTTTGTGAGTTCCTCTTCTGCAAATCTGCTTTCTACCCAGTCAGTATCCAGGTTGCATGGTTGCATGATATCTTTCCATCCCAGATGCAAGACTTTGCATTTATCTTTCATGAACGTCATGAGGTTTTTGTTCATGAGGATTTCTCCAGCCTATCAAAGTCCCTCTAAAAGACAAGCCTGCCCTCCAGCACTTTGGTGTTATTTGCAAATTTGCTGAGGGTGTGTTCCACCCTGTCATCCACATCATCAATGAGCATGTTAAACAGTTTTGACCCCAATATCAGTCCCTGGGGAACATCGTCATAACTAGACACCAATTGGACTACAAACTCCTTGAGTCCAGTTGTTGTTGGTAAATACATGCTGGCCATTCCCAATCCCTTTCTTGTCCTTCATGCCCTTGGAAATGGCTTCCAAGATCATAGAATCATAGAATCTTTTAGGTTGGAAGAGACCCTTAAGATCATTGAGTACAACCATAAACTTAACACTGCCAAGTCCAACACCAAATCATGTCCCTAAGCGCCACTTTTACATGTCTTTTAAATATCTCCAGGGATGGTGACTCATCCACTTCCCTGGGCAGCCTGTTCCAATGCTTGATAACCCTTTCAGTGAAGAAATTTTTCCCAATATCCAGCCTAAACCTCCCCTGGTGCAAGATAACTTCTCAATAACTTTGCCAGGAATCAAGTTGGGGCCAACTGTCCTGTAGTTGTCCTGTAGATAGACCTTCCTTCATGCACTTCTTGAGATGCCTTTTTCCAGCCACTGGGGACGCCCCCCTGATCACCACGGCCTTTCAAAGGTGATAGAGCCTGGGCTTGTAATCCTGTGGCCCCTCAGCATGCTGTCTGGAGCTAGAGATTCCTTTATGTCCAATGTTCTTCAGCAGTCCATAACTCAATTCTCTTTTATTATGGGCAGTACTTCTTTCCCCCAAACTCAATCAGTCAGTACAGAGTTCTGGAGATGCCTGAGGAAATACCTACTCAGTAAAAACTGAGGAAAAGAACATACTACTTTGTGTTTTCCATCATCTTTTTCAACCACCCCATTCAGCAGCTGGACACATTTTTGCTGATCTTCATTTTGCTGACAAGGTACCTATAGAAGACCTTTTTACCTTTTACATTTCTCACCAGCTTCAAATCCAGCTGAGCTTTGGCTTTTCCCTGCATGCCTGGGCAGTGCCTCTGCACTCCTCCCGGGTAGCTTGGCCCCAGTTCCACCTTCTGTATGTTTCCTCTTTGTATTTAGGCTCAGTGATGTGCTCTCCTTTCAACCAAGTTGGCTCCCAGTCATGCCTGCTAGATTGCCTGCTTAAACATATTTAGGATTTTCAGAAAAAAAAAAACCTATAAATTTGCTATATACTCCAAGCATCTTGGTTATAAAATGTGTGGGTATTATCAATAGCTATTTTTAATAGCTTTGATCTGCTTAAGTCAAGAATATATCTCCTTTGACATCTAGTTTCATCAACAAAAAAAAAAATTAAAAAAAAGAAAATACCTATGTAAAATTTGTCTCTTCCTAGATTTCTTATACTTATTTCTTACAACCAAGTCTCTAAGATTCTTTCCTGCTTCCCTTCTGTACAGATGTACAGATGTATGGATAAAGTAACATGCCATCAGCCTGCATATTTATTGTTTGAGTAAAAAAACATGGTAATTCATCCAATAAGTAGCACTGCTTTGCAGTAGTCATCTTAGCTATTTTATTGACTATTAGAAATTCAAATTGCTTCATTGTTTTATCTTTATTAGTCACCTATTTAATTTTATTCTAATAAGTCTATTATTCTGCTACGTCTTGTATTCTAATATGCCTAATGCATCTTAATATGTCTAATACGTTCTAATACAACTTGGTACAGCATGAAAACTGTTGAATCACAGATTGGTAGAATCGTGCACACTTTTATGCTTCATTACAACCATTCTAACTCATACACAAATTACCTTCTCTCATCTACTGTTTTAACTGCCGTCTAAAATGAAAAAAATAAAAAAATCTGAAGAAAGTTGCAGGAAAAAATGGGAATTGCAAAGAATTTACTTACAAGTGTTGGAAAAATCCTCTGAAAGGAAACCATATAGATCATGAGATGATAACAAAAAATTATCTTTCAGCTATGTTCTTGTTTGCATTTATGACATGAAGGTTATTTACCCTATGAACTGAAAACTCCTTAACCATCTGGCTTCCATTATCTCCTCACATCTCACAGACTGAGCAGAAGGAGGATGTGTCACTCCCCAGGTAGTATTTCGGTAAGGACAGCAACTGGGAGGATTAATTGTTCATACGTGAAGTGTGGTGACTCAGTGCCTCTGGTTGGAAGTGCTCCACATTTGAGATGAGAGAATGACAGAGAAATCCTCTCTGCCGTTTGAGAGCCATGGCACGTAGCTTCATAATTATGGTCAGACCTGCATTCTGCTTTTGGTTCTGCTGTGTCACATTGGTCCCTAATCCCGACAGTCCCGGAGGAGTAAAGGAAGCTATTTAGCCTAACCACCTTGTTACCAAGACTGACACCAACTTATTAATGTGTCATATGTAATTGCTTTAAAAGGTACTTTTGATATGTGGGTTGCAAAATATTACAAAACCCAGATACTTTCACAAGGTAAGCTTGTAGCTGCAAGTCAACTCAATGGGCGAGCTAAAAGACATATGGATGAGAGAGTCAGCTTTCTGAGTCCCTTCTATCTACATCGAGGGAGAGTCATTGCCAGTCAGCCTAAAGATGCCTCATTCGGATTCCTATTGCCGGTCTTGAGGCATTAATGTAAACTGATTTGTAAATTAATATTAGTAGATTCAGTCTTTTCCCCCGGGATGTTCTTTGATAAAAATCAAAGATGTGTAAAACGCAGAGACAGAAATGTATTATCGTCAGATGTATTAATGGCTGACTTGTAGAAATGAAAATTTAAAAAATTAATAAAGAAAATGCATGTTTGTTTGTGAGTTACAGTGGGTATGTGAGACCCACCAATAAGGACAAGATTTTTCATACAAAGAAATTATTTCTGGAGCGATATATGTATTTGTATTTATGACTATAGCTGAATAACTCTGAAATGTATTCACATATTTTTTTCCAGATCATACAACAGAAAATCACATATATTAG
The DNA here is from genome assembly GCA_013398915.1 of Dromas ardeola. Lineage (NCBI taxonomy): Eukaryota > Metazoa > Chordata > Aves > Charadriiformes > Dromadidae > Dromas > Dromas ardeola. Next base: position 62,084 of record VYZM01008157.1, on the reverse strand, counting down.
GATATTCAAACACTGATAAGAAAACAGACAAAATCATTGAGGCCACCAAAAGCGTAGGCCATGTTTACCCACCTTTTTGCACTACTTGCTCATAGTAACGCATCCCAGATCTCATCACCCACTTTGCACACAGCTGGGGTGCGTCAGCCCGAGCTGTGGATTCTTCTGGAGGAGTCAAGGACCTAAAGGTTCAGTGTTGCAATTATTTCCCAGAAATCAAGTGCCAAAGTGCATGTATTGCTTTCAGGAGCAGAGAGTAGGTCTGTATTCATGTTAAGAAATCTCAGAGAGAATATACATATATATACACTCCAGCAGGAAGCTGGATTTCTTGAGGTACGAGTAAGGCAGATTTCTAGCCAGTCCCCTCCTTGCAGGATTAATACTCTTCTTCTTCTTCCAAGTATTGAAGCAGGATAAATTGTGGACAGCAGAGAAAATTACCAAACTTTTGAGCCCTTTATAGATAACTTCGCAGGGTTTGATCTGCAGAGCTTATGTTGATGTAGATCATTGCAGGTTGATGATGGGACATTGACACTTTATCTGTGTCACCTGGGGGTGGTGCTGGTACAGATGGGGAGCAGCTTCCAGGGTGGCACACGGAAACCAAATGCCCGGAGCCTCAACATGCACCAGCACATGCTGAGCATTTGATCCTGCTGATACTCTGCAGTGGGACAATCCTCGATTCCTCAAATTGGCATCTGATTTCCATCCTGGACTCACTGGTGCTCCACATTGCTCTGAGCACCTGACACTTCCAAGGTAGGCTGATCCTGCTGTGTCTGTGCAGGACCCAGAACATGCATGAACAGTAAAGCTGCTGATCCCAGAAAGTGCCAGAATGACAACATGTGCACAATGAGCTCATCTGGTTGAAAGAGTGACGATGGTGCGAGGCATCTTGGCTGGGATGGTGCTGTGCCCTGTGGCAGTAGGGCCAAGGGCCAAGTTTACCTTGCAGACTGACTTGCAGAGTGGCTGAATGTCCCCAGGGACATAATCTTGATACTCATCAGGTACTCATCAGGAAATACATTTATAAAGAATTCCGTAAAATTATACTCTTCAGGACACAAGTCAGTTATTAAACAAAATAAAATAAGAATAATCCCTGGCAATTGGGTGTTGCGGTGCTGCATAAGGCTTCTAAAATTCTGTTGCAGTTTTGGTGTGTGTCATCTGCTGACATTTTCTGAGGTATAGAGGAGGTAGGAAACAGAATCTGAACCCAATGCTTGGTGCGAACAGCAGTAGTTTCAAGAATTCAGGCTGTTTAAGCAAGTTATGGGCTCAAAATCTGCTCAAAGTCTATTGAAAGATTTTCTTTGTTAGGATGCCTAAAATTCCCAGTAGTCCCAGTTTCTCTATGTAATCTGGCTGTACGCATTATTCTTAGGAGTCCATTTTCCCTACTCCAATTCTCTTTTGCAGGAGAGTTCCATCCACTTGGAGCTTCCAAACCAGTTTGTCACGTCTCTCAATTCTGATACTAATTTAGTTTTAGGGTTAAGTCCTGTACAAATGAAAATATTTCATTGTAGAAACAGAGAAGATAGAAAGTTGCTCATTGTTTTTGGTCTGTCCTACTGGACAAGTCCCTCTTTAAAGGGTTCATATGTTTATACTCACCTCCGATGCTCCTTGTGCTTACCTCATGCTTGTGGTGGTTGTTTCCACCTACACCACACTTTCAGAGATTACTGGGTTTTGACTTGACTGTTCAGATGTGGCTATTAATGATAAACAGCATGTGGTAACCTCAGAAAAAATATCTAAATACTCCTTGGTGCCTGAGGAGAATGAATGCCTTACAGAGCTCTGGGTTTCCTCAGAAATTTTATGTATTTCATCCACCGGGCCATGACAAATGTCTTTATGACAAATGCAGATATTCTTTTGATGGGTGTTACATGCAGTCTTTTAAAAGAAACTGAATACATGATTTCCAAGAAGAAAAAGAAACTGAACATATGATCTTCGGCAATCTGAATGCATCTTCCAAGCTGATAAGTGAAAAAAAAAAAAAGGCACAAGTGACCTTGAAAACTGCACCTGGTTGTTATAAATACTATGCAAGATTTCTGAGAGTGAACAAGGTGAGAGAAAGAAGTCTCTATTTTTTATTTTTTTTTTGTATCTACTTCATGCAGTTGACAGTATTTAGCTGACTGCTTTTCCCTAGTGAGGCCAGATCAAGCAGATACTTGCTCAATATTACAGACATGAGTAACTAACTCTGCGCGCTTGAACACCACCAGGCACTATAAAACCAGGGTTCTCACCAGCTTGTGGATGATAACACGGATCACCTTTGCAGCAGGTCATGAATGACAGTGTGAAATCAGAGAACTGCTTAGGCAGACACATATATTTTTCACACCAGTGTAAGTGAAGGTCAGGCACAGCCGCTCAGGGCTTTCCTCCCAGCCCACGCAGCCTTCACTGCGCTGGCAAAACTCTCATTGGGCATGGACAGTTTGTATAAAGAACCAGTAGAAAACAATTTATTGTATATTTTTAGTAGGACGCATTCTCTGATCATTTATTTCCTGGGAGGAGCTGCCCATGGAAGCAGGAGGAGCCAGCACCGGGGATAATGTGGGGTGAGGGGTATTTATGGCTTTGGGAGAGGAGAGCAGGAATGTAACAGCCCCATCTGAGGTCAGTTTAAGTCGCACCACACCCAATAGGCAAAAATATTACCTGAAATTACTTTCAACTATTATTAAATTTGATTAACTTTCTTACTGACTGCTTCTCTGAAATACCAGCTGGCTCTTCTTTTTCCCCATCTAGAGAAATGATTGAGATGTTAATACAATGAAACCAAATATGCTGAGGGAAACATTAATAGGCTCATGAATATAAATACACCCTCCTCTCTTAAAAGCTCCAAGCAGTTCTAGTGGTAGAACAGAAGTGGTTTGAGTTTTGGTGTGTTGTTTTTACAAGGCAGACTACAATATTAAAATCAGCAGATCCATCAGGGGACATGTGCCATAATGTATCTCTGGGGTTTAAAGCATGCAAACAAATAAAGCAGTTTCTTGACCTAACAGTGTTCTTTCAATTTTATACTAACTTTGATTTATAAGAACCAGCTGTTTTGGCTTCAAGGCACTGCTAGAAATTATTAAGCCATTTAGCAAAACTTGAAATGACTACATGAAGCACAAAGCGGTAAAGGATCAGGGCTTTGGGTCTGAAACCCGAAGGGGTTTAAGATGCCTTAAATCAAAACTCAGTCAACAGTACTCTCTGAACCCCCACTTTGCTTCAGTGTGTTTTCTGCCCAGACGATTATTTCTTCTACTAGAATAAATTTCTGTCCTAAAGACTCTTGTACAACCCCTTGTGCTTCTCCACACTTAAACCTCAGTAAGAGTCACAAAATAGGCTGTCCTCTATCTGTCTTAATGCATCACCCATATGAAAGTCATTCTCAAAGCAGTGTCAGTGGTTTTTTAATAGTCTTAACACTCGCAGTGCATAGCCTAGATGGCGCCTTTCCTAGCTTGCTGGGTTCTTTCAATCCTTTTTTTAGGCTCTACATGAGCACCCACAGGCTGAAAGTTGGGCTAATGCAGAATTTGGAGACCTAAAGTCAAGGAGTAGGGAATCCCCACCAATCTTTTTATTTGTCCAAGTCTTTGGGCATGTCTGTTTTCACCAGAACAGTTCCTGAGGCACATTAATTGTTACTTTTTGTGGACTAAAGTGGGCTTCTCATTACCTAAAACTGTTTGGATCCACTTGCTAGTAGTCTTTCCATCTAAGTCTCAGTTCAGTAGGCAGGTGCAGAAGGTATTTGCTAGAATTACTTCTCTATCTTACATCAAACATTATTAAAAATACTTCTGACTCTGGCCTCTGATCTCTCAGACATCAGTATTTTTCATGGCCAAATTTTTTTTAATAATACATTTTTTTTTACATGTTATGAAAGTGTGGTTTTGTCATGTTCTTAGTCTTGGTTTTCTTGTATCATTTGACTTCCAGAGAAAAATTGGGAACTACAAGGCATTGCATCCAGTATAAATATTTCTCATTAAATGATGTGCTTTCTTCACTGTTTCATTTCCCTTTGACACCTGTCAGGCACATTATTTCCCCCTTTCTTGATTTTTCTTTAAATCCGTCTTCCTTAAAACATGGCTGCACTGCCAGAACTCAGGGTTCCTTTGCTTTTCTTCACAGTCTTGTGCCTACAGTTTTAGGTATTCTCATAAAACAGATAGAGTATTTGTGCTGAAGAGTAGAGACCAACAGAAATAGGAATATCAGAATTGAGAACAGAAAAATCACCAGGAATCAGATCTTCCTTCAAATACTTTCGGAATGAGGTACAATGCACTGAGTGAGAGGGATAATATTGGTTGTCTAACCATGCTGTAGACTTCCCTGAAGGCTTTAATAAGCCTTTTCTTGCCCCCAAATCCAAGCTATTTCAGTTCAGCTTTCAAAACTGACTATGGTTTCTCATATATTTATGTGACACTGCAGTGCTTGGTTTAGGTCTCATCTACAGGCAGATTTGCAATTTTAATGCTACAAGGACAAAACACATGTATGCAGGCAGGAAAGGTTAAAATTAAATGGGTTGTTTGTTATTTGTCACATGCTGTTGTAGATTGCATCGGCTCCATGTATGTTATACTATAAAAAGATTAATCAAAGCCAATGAAAGGAAAATAATGAAATTTTAGTACACTGGAAAGGAAAAAGAAAAATAACTGTGTACCATTAACAGTCCAAATCTTACCCTCAAGCACAATTTTTTTGCAACTTTTTATTGGTGCTTTGCCCACTTTATAAATAAAGTTATAGTATGTCTTTAGGGAAAGCAACAAGTTTACAAGATTACAGCATTTAATTATATGCCAAAATAGAAAAAAATAAGTGAATATAGTAGAGCAAAATGCTTCCATAGAAAGGATAAATGGTTAAAATGAGTGTACATGATTATGCGTGAAAACCTATGTTTGAATGACAGATTCTGTTAATAAGAGATGTGTACAATAAGACCAAACCATCATGACTTATGATTGCATTAAGCAGATACAGTACATCTTTCGGAGCAGCTGTAGTTTATAACACTCAGGAGAAATAAGTGGCCTTTTTAGTAAAGACTTTTCAGATGATGACTCCATCTTTCTCTGTTGACCTTTATATAACTGATGGGTGAAATGGCGGTGAAAGAATCCTGAATAAATCCATAATTAAGTACCAGACCCAGGTTTGCTCAGAGCATTGGAAAGGACTGGGGTAGAATCTCGACTTGGCAGAATTCCGGCAGCTTGATAAGGTTGATTTAGTTAGAAAATAATTCTCAAACATTAGGGAAGATTGTTCACATTCCCGTCCTTTATGTAAAAAAAGTAAACAAAAAAGTGGTTTGTGATGATAGTATCCTCTAATTCTCAATCTTTCCTGAGTTAAAAATACTGGCATTATATTGTAACTCTTGCAATACATGGATTTTATTAGCATTTGATTAACACACACAAAAAATGAAGAATAATTTATGTGATTATTGGATGATATTTCAGCCATCAGGTGTAAAGTATCTTTAACAGTTATCTATGAGATTATTTTTTCATATTAATTTCAATTTTCACTTCATCAGAAAGTGTTGGGCCAACTGTTTTAATGAACAATTCATTTGCCAAAAAAAATTAGTTTTGGCCAAAAGGAGTGTTTTGTAATGTAAAAAATGAATAGTTAATTTCAGAAATACAGAAACACTTTGCCTAAACATTTAAAAATTATTTTATATCTCGTTACTCTTCATTTCCAAAAACAGTCTTCCTTTAAGAATGTATCAAAATTTACCAACAAGTAAAATTAATAGTGGAAAATGATCCACAACTAAAAGTACCATTGCATATTCAGTCAAAAGAATAATTTTGAAGTTAATTTTAAAAAATTAAGGGGTTTTTTAATCAAAAGCAGTTAAGCATTTCTATTTCACTTGACCTAAAAAAAAAATTCCAGTTTCTCTGGTTAGTTTAACAAAAAAATACTCAGGAATTTTTACTGTATACTTTCAATTACTACAAAAGAAGGGAAACAAGTTTCATACGTCTTACACTGGTGATTCACTGGTAAGCTTTTAAGAGAAAAGTTACTACAGCCAAAACCCAAATATAGTTTACCAACATAAGGATTAAGGATGTAAGAATAATGTAAAATTACTAATGTAATTTTTCTTAGCGTTCTTGGATAGGTACTCATTCATTAGCAAAACAGATGTTGCAGTGCAGTTGGTATGTGATAAACATAATGGAAATAATGGAGAAGTTATTTATGACACTTCGCAGTGGTTTGTCAGAATAAAGGCAATAATGTTGCTAAACCAGATGTTTATTCATATTATAGTAAATGAATATAAAAATACAAAAAGAAAACCACAATATTCCAAGGACCTGCAAACACATTTTCTAAAATCCACATCTTATGTTTGCGGTGATGTGGATGGGGGTAAAAGAGAGATGGAACTTTATTTACCCACTGAATGCAGACATTTTTATTAATTGAATATTTACCCTTCCAATGCTTGGCAAAAGCATTAGAAAACTCTGTATTTTTCTTTTCACAAGGATGCATAATTTATTTGAAAAAATATTTTTCATTACATTTATAAATGGGCTAGAAGTAAACTTTATTTATGCATTTACATCTGGCTTTTTCTAATAGGTAGAAATAGACGGATATTTCTGTCCAAAGTCCACATTTAATCAGAACGTAGAGTCAGAAGGAGGGCTCGCTGCGTTCAGCGTAGTGAAAATTCAATTTCATCACTGAAGTTCAGTTTCCAGCAAGTGAACAGGTGAAGAAACTAGTTTCATGTAAAACCAAAAGAAAATTAATAAAGCGGACTAGGCATCCAGAGAAACCCATTTGTCCCATTATCGGCTGCACCCAATCCCTTTATAAAGACTATTTCCTGAATAAAAAGATTATAGGTGTTGCCTGAACAACTAGAGACTTTAAGGAAAAGACTGAAAAGGATTCACAGTGAGAGGAAGAAATTGGAAAGGGTCAGATTCCTCTTGTTTTGAAGAAAAAGAGGTTTATTGAGTTTGCACCATCTGACAGAAGAGATCTGCTTTCTTCTACAACGTTCAGACACTGCATGGAAATGGTAGAGGATATTAGAGATTGTTCCCACTGCCCGTTTTATATGATATGAAGCTAAATCCTTACTCACGTGGACTCTTCCGAGGCTTGGGAGGAAGGTGGGATCGAAAAGCGAGTAATGATATCTAACAGACTTCAAACTGAACTCCTTGCATGCTGACTGGTTACCTTGCAAAACCACCACTTACATGAGCAATGAAAATAGCGTGAAAATATGCTTAAATATATATAGTGGGTTTTAAACTGAAATACACATAGTGGGTTTTAAACTGAAAATGGGAAACTGCTACAGGGATTTGATTAATAAAATGAGGAAAACTTGCTGTCCCTTACCAGAATACAGTAAACACTTTCTAAAATATCCTGTCTTGAATAGTAAACAGTTTCAGACGCTTCAAATATGTCTAAATGAGAAATGGGAAATCTCAGTGATTTAGAAAGGGAAAATAATGGTAAAAAATTACTTAAGTATTTATTGATCAACAAACTGATAACAAAGTCTTCAGCTGCACATATCGTATTCCCTACTTCCAATTCCATTATATAATCAAGTCAACAAATCTTAAAATATGTGCATGGTCAAGATTAGCAGATGGCCATCTTTCTCTGCTCAGAAAATGCCTTAAAAAGCTGGTCTCTCAATAGCAGTTGGCAGGAAAAATATGCAGACGGCAGAAGTAACTTTAATATATATCCATCACTGATATTAAATGAAATGGGATAGATAATTACACAGCATAACCACTGATGATTAATTGCAAACAACAGACATAAAATGCATGTATTTCATATGCTAGTTCTTAAAGTGGACTGCTGAGGCAGCTAGGCATTGAATAAAAAGATTAAATCACAAATTAAATATGCTGTTGGCAAAAACAAAACCAAGGAAAAGAATCCATAACTAGTCAATCAGCTGCTCGATAAAACAAGCGTCTCTTGCACTGTGCCCTGAAGGTCAGTAGTCTGTGACTCTGACAGCACGTCAAGAAGAGTCATTTGCTGCAGCTGAAAAGAAGTCTGCGCAGGTCCCACAGCATTCAGGCTTAGGAATTAGTCAGAAGAGCATCTAAACAAACCCAAAATTGCCTTTTCCAGGGCAAATGCTATCATCATTGAAATATAGCCAGTCTGCTTTAAATTTAGATCCCTTTCCCCCTCAGATAAACAGGAGATAATCTGTATTGTGTACCTTATGGCATAATACAGAACTTGATGATCAAGCAGGCAGCAGCGATCTGAAGTAGCTTTAGGGTACCTTTGCATCCTTCTCAGCTTGGACTATGAAGGTATGACTGCGATTCCTAACACCATTCAAAATGGTCATGGAGGCCACTAAGTTACAAGTTGCAGTCTGGGCTGTCGCATCATCTGTAGCACTAAGTCTGCACTGTAGAGCAGCCTTCCACCCTTCACCTTGAACACCTCCACACCAACGCTACCTCATGCCAACAACACACACTCCTTTAGGGTCCTCGGTGTCCTCCTCCAGCCTGCTATTAGTGGTCTCAGGGCTTGTGTGTCCCTTTTGAGATGGAGTTCTTTCCCCAAGGTTGACAGGTCTACAAAGTACACATAGAGCAAACACAGCGTCAGCACCTAGGCAATGCTCCAGCCAAAATAATTTCCTTTTACGGTAAGAGGCTCAAAAACAAGGAGGGATGATAGTTAGAACCCAGGGGTCACATATGCAAAAGATATTAGAAGGGGAAAAGACGGCCGGTAAAACCACAAGTTAAAAAAAAAAGAGATAGGCCAGTAAGGAACAGCCATAACCTTTCTGGGCATTATTGATAGTGAATTTCCTATACTTTGCGTTAACAGTATCAAGAACAGAGGCAATAATAGGTTCTGTATGCTGCATTTTAATCTCTTGATTTCTCATCAGTCCTAAACATTATTGCAATTCCAATCTCATGCCATATTCGCTACACCCTTATTGAAATACATGTTAATAGAGAACAAGGGAAAACACGTGGGAAAAAACATTCTCTTTCACTAACCTTTTATTAAAGGAAGGTTCAAGACAATATGCTGAATACTGCCATGTTTTTCTTTTTCTGTAAGGATGTTCAGCTTTTCCTTTAACAAGGAAACATTGCCTATAGTCATCAGAAAGGGACCTAATGTGTCCGCACTGCTTTACTTGTTCTATCAAGAGACTTGTCTGTGACACAGTAATTACTGTAGTATCTGAGCACAGCATAAACAATGGCAGCTTTACCCTAGTGTGATGAATGGCGCATTGATCAGTGATACGTTCCTCAGACCAAGTTCATTTCAAATGTTTACTCACAGCTTCCTGATCACCAGCCTCAATTATTCGTTCTGTTGTTGTAGCTACAGCAGTTACATATTGTGTCCCTGAATGTTTATCAACAAATATTCCTGTCCATGGTCCCATAGGAGTCATGAGTCTGAGTTTAGGATTCTTCTTTCAAATAGAATTCTAAAAAGGCAGAGGGATGGATGAAGATAGTACACATGGGAGCTGCCAGCAGAAAAAGATAGTTTAGATACAAAGAGACACAGTATTTACCTGTCTACTGATGATGTACTCTTCCTACGGGAAAATCAGGTTACAGGCATTGTGAGACTAACAATCAAACCTCTCTAAATAGTAATGAAGGCAAAGACATGACCCTGCTTTAGGTTTAATCATTTTTTGGTTTTGTTTAATCGTAGTTTCTAGGCCTACCTGTTTTGAAAGGAAGGCTTTCCAAAACATTTTAAGTATTTGGAAAACAAATATCTTTATTTTCTCAAATTACCATGTCTCATAGCCATTTTGTCTATTATTGTTTTCTATTTCCTGTCAGTCTACTCAGATTTACAATAAAAAGTTTCCTTGAGAAACATCCGGAAGATTGAACGTACACAGATTAATCAGGATGGTAAAATTAAAACATTTCCACAAGGTTGGCAGGACTCTAGTTTTGAAGGAAGATACCAGCTCAGAATTTCAAAACCAGCTGGCTTACTGAAGAATTTTAATTTTAAAATGCCAGATTGGTGAGCTTTATATGTGATTTCAGTGGATTTCAGCTGTCCAACAGGACCTGTGGCTTATAGCAGTACTGCATAAGGGTAATTGTACATAAACGACATATTTTTCTGGCTTACTGCTGCAGTGTGCCAATTTCTTTGACTGCCAGATGATGGGAAAATAAAACTGGGTACATGGAGAGGCAAAACAGAAATGGGTTTTTTAATCCCTTGGACTGTATTATCCTTCTGACATTTTAAGACAACACATATCTGTAAAATCTGAATTTCATTATATTTATAGTAGCTTTGCAATTTAATTTAATCTTTATGATTGGTGGGGACAAAGAGTGTTACCAAACATACTTATTTCTCAAACAGTGAATTATTTTTTGTGACTTCTCAGCATAAAGGAGAGAGACAATTTGTACCTATGGACCTGAAACAAAAATGTGCATGTTTATCTTGAGAATAAAAGACATGTGAGGATGTCCAACATCTAGACTAATTTAAACTGGCTCTACAAATTACCTTTATGACACCTTTATATAATTTTGCCTCTGAAATTTATAATACATACAAGTTTCCATGAAAAGTTTTATTAATAAGATACGACAATCTTTGTGATAACCAGTTTCACTAAAGAGCATTAATGATTTTCTGCAGAAACAGATAACAGTGATCAAGTGTAATTTAAAAAATTACAAATTAAATCATGATGAGTTAACCTTAGCCATCCAGAATGTCGATGTAAGAACTCTATTAGGGAAGTGCATTGATTTAATTGCACTTTTCATACTTTTAGTCAAAATGTCAAAAGTATGCCCTGAATTGTATATTATCTGAGGGCTTGATTACTTGCTTGTTAATAATTGTATCACTCATCTGGAAATAAAACTCTTCTGACATTTAGCTTTACTCTGTTTGCTTTTTAAATTGAGACATGATTTAGCTAAGGCAAAGAAAAGAATACGAAGTAGGAAGCATACAGAATTAATTATTTACTGTGTAAAACTACATTTACATTCAACTCTCTCAGACCAGATCAGCTGGGTTTTTTAAATGTTTACTGGCTACGGCCGTGGGTGATGCCCTTTTTGGATTCATCTGCCCTGGTGTATGAGACCGCTGTGCTCTGCCCTCTGCTCTGCTGAGCTGCCAAGAGTGCTCCTCACATTTCATCCAGAAGTTCCAGTTCAGCAATGACTGTCTGAATAGTTTAAGCTAACAGTTTGAGCCACCGCATTGTTTGGGCTAATAAAAGGGTGCAATGCTAATAATATTTTACTTAAGCTAATACATGTCACTGCAAATGAAACGGATTGAGAAGTCCTCACGTCAGCTATTGCTGCTGAGGGTAGCAACTTCTTGCGCAGAGAAGTTCTGGAAAGGATACATACCCACAGCTAAGCTTTTATGTAGTCTTCAGGGTTCAGTGTGGATAGGTCATACTCTGGCTAGATCACGCCTTTCAGTGATGATATTCCCATCTAGACATAAGACACTTTGATCATACAGAGTGAGGTCTGAGCTGGCTCACAACATGAAGAGCAGAGCACAAATCCTAACACGCTCTGGGTTCCTCTGTACTGGATGCCTAACCATGCTGAATCCAAGCTAATTTCTGCTGCTTTCACCTGTCTGGGCTTGTTCAGCAAATGGAGACTGAATCGAGGAGAAACTGGGCTGAAGGCCTGTTGACAGCACAGATAAAATTTCATCACTGGATTTGGTTGCAACACTGACATTGTTTGGGGTAATATCTTCATCATGATAATACAATTCCATTTGGTACTACAGAGTAGACTGTGATCAGTTATCACTGGGCCTGGGTAAACAATTGTCCAAAATAATTCCCTATCAGGGTACAAACAGACCGTATTCTATTAATTTCACTGTTTATTGGTTAATAGTAGCAAAAAGTTTCTACTTCCTGAGCAATTTAGGGAACAAATTATTGTAACGTGCCATATCCTGTCACCATAAATTGTTCCTGCATGGACGGACATGATAGAGGAGAAAACATTGCACTTGTGTCTTAAAAATATTACTTCTAATATTCTATGTAGCAAATTATAAACATTAATAAATTGTCTCAACTAAGTAAACTGAGTGTCTTCCAACCTTTTTAGTCATGCCCCACGTCCCACAACAGCTCACTCACTCAAGGATCGCCAAGTTTCATTGTGACGCATGTCCTCCAAGTCCGAGATGGAGAACGCCTGACGCTGGACTGCCAGTGCAGAGCTCCTCACTGCAGTGCTCTGCCTCACGGCCTGAGAGGTGCAGAGCCAATGAGTTGTTTTCCAGTAATGTTTAATCATAGAATCATAGAATGGTTCAGGTTAGAAGGAACCTTAAAGATCATCTAGTTCCAATCCCCCCACCATGGGCAGGGACACCTCCCACTAGACCAGGCTGCTCAAAGCCCCATCCAACTTGGCCTTGAAAACCTCCAGGGATGGGTTATCCACAACCTCTCTGGGCAACCTGTTCCAGTGCCTCACCACCCTCACAGTAAAGAATTTCTTCCTAATATCCAATCTAAATCTCCCCTCTTGCAGTTTAAAACCATTACCCCTCGTCCTATCACTACACTCCCTCATAAAGAGTCCCTCCCCATCTCTCCTGTCGGCCCCCTTCAGGTACTGGAAGGCTGCTATAACGTCTCCCGGGAGCCTTCTCTTCTCCAGGCTGAATAGAGGCTTAGATACATCATAGCAAATCATTGCAATTTAAATATTTCCTATTGCTATGCAGAGTGTCAAACAGACTGCGGACGTGCTGATTCTCCTCTTCCAAAGCGCTGATCCCACACTCATTCCTCACAGCGAGAGGCTGGTGCTGCACTACCACAGCCTATTTGATCACTGTCAATAATTTAAATGCAGCCAGAGCCCAGATAAGATAAGAAAATGGGCAGAGTCATGTTTCCAGTTGCTGCTTTGCAAATCACAAAGCAGAATCTGTTGTTCAAAAGGAGTGGGGAAAAAAAAAACAACAAAGCAATTAAAACGAAAAGAAAAAACTAGAACAGGTACAGCCAGATCCCAGAATTACCATGTCTATCTGAGCTCAAGTGCCAAACTTATTACTTAGACGTGGTCTCAAAGGGGCTATATGTCACCCAGCAATTTCTGGACTGTTTCCTCCTACTATCTTTCACCTTCTCCCAAGAGAATGTGAGTCAGAGAATCGGGCCCAAGATTACTTTGAGAAATACAGGAGGACGTATATTAGAACCGACCAACGATACTCATCGTTGAATATCTTGGTCTGGTTTTTTTGTACTCAATTCCTCAAAGCTATCTTTAAATAACTCAGACTATGCTTATCCAAGTTAGCAATACTATGGCATGGGTAAAATTTGTTCCTGATACAGTGACATTTGGGGATTTTAAAATATATTCTAGTTGCTGAAAATCTGTGCACTTTTTGTATTCATAAAAGAAACTCTTTTCCTGTTACTGTAGACCAATCCCCATAGCAGAAGTAATTCAAAATACACTGTGATTGCGATCCATAATAAAACAAATACAATAACTAAAATAACCCATAAAAAGCGAGAAGAGACATTTAGCGGATATAGTAATTTCTGTATTTTTTATATAACTGTTTAACATACCCTTCCATAAAACATAATACAAAACATTCAGAAGAGCTTTATCATGTATTAAAAACAAAGTATAAAGCTGGAAAATGCCATCCAATGAAATATGACATGCGAAGAAAAATCTAATTTATAATGGAAAACCTTATTATTCCCAAGGGTTTGGGTTCATCGCTAGGAGCTGCCAAATGGGGTAGTCCAGCAGAGGCGAGGCTGCCTCAGCCCCACATCCCCGGGGGCTGGCAGTAGTGGGGCTGAGCACATACACCCAACAGGCTCCTGCTGGGGCACCAATGCCCACTCGCCACCCTTCCTCTGTGCCTCCCTACGCTTGTGACGATGAGCCTCTAACCTGATGCTCGCAGCCCAGGAATCCACTGGAGAACCGCAGCGAGACGTGACCTGCTGCAGACACCTCCGCCAGCCTCAGCTTGGCTCAGGCAGTGCTGCAACCCCATAAGTACAATGATAAAGCTATTATGGCTTTTGAACCTAAAGGCTCGAAAGCTGGGGAAAAAAGGTTAATGCAGCACACAATAGTTTATTTTGTTAAAACTCCAACATTTTTAAAAGCTCAGTATTGGTAATTTAAGGAACATGTGTTTCAGGAGGCAAACAAGGATTTTCTGCTTCCCTTCCTACCCATTTCATAGAATCACAGAATGATTTGGGTTGGAAGGGACCTTAAAGATCATCTAGTTCCAACCCCCCTGCCATGGCCAGGGACACCTCCCACTAGACCAGGCTGCTCAAAGCCCCATCCAGCCTGGCCTTGAACACTTCCAGGGATGGGGCATCCACAACCTCCCTGGGCAACCTGTTCCAGTGGCTTACCACCCTCACAGTAAAGAATTTCTTCCTAATATCCAATCTAAAACTACCCTCCTTCAGTTTGAAACCGTTACCCCTCGTCCTGTCATTACACTCCCTGATAAAGAGTCCCTCCCCATCTTTCCTGTAGGCCCCCTTTAGGTACTGGAAGGCTGCTATAACGTCTCCCCGGAGCCTTCTCTTCTCCAGGCTATATATTTCCATATATAACAGACAATAAAGAGGCTGAGAAGCATAGGATTCATCACTCAAATTTTTCATAGGCATAGAAGAAGCCATAGTACTCAGTCCATTTACAAGGAGCAGACACCAAAAGATTAATTGAGCAGGATACCGAGGCAGAGGAAAAGAAACACCCTACAGAAGAATGAAATCTCCACTCCCTGAATGATTGCTGGCCATATATATTTGAGTCTGTGTTCTCCTTTCTTTTGTAAACCTTGTGTTCTTGACCACCTCACTCCAAAGTGAAGAGGACCTTACACAGTAGGACTAAAGGGAGCATCAGCTCTGACAAAAAAAGTAACTGAAAACCTTCTCCCATTCCCTCCCTCCTTCCCTCCCTTTCCTTCTCTCCCTCCCTTTCCTTCCTTCCTTCCTTCCTCCCTTCCTTCCTTCCTTCCTTCCTTCCTTCCTTCCTTCCTTCCTGCCTTCCTCAGAAGACATTCTTTTGCCATATCTGAGCTTCTGACAACTGATCTCCCCCTCAAAGTTTAAGGGAAAATGCACACTAAGAGTCATCTAATACTAATTGCAGATTATTTAAGGTGTGGTGGCCACTGCAGAAGGATCACATCATTAATGTATGTGCAGTGATCGATATCAGCACTCTGTATCTGCATTTGGCTGTAACAAGCAATTCAGCAAAGAGAGTGCATGTTCACTAACCCATGGTATCATCGTTCATTGCCTTGCTCCAGGTTAACACAGCATATGAAGTTCCACCTAAACATGAGAAGGAACTTCTTTGAGGGTAGCAGAGCACTGGAATGGGCTGCCCAGAGAGGTGGTGGGTTCAAAACCCACCTGGACGCGTTCCTGTGCAACCTGCTCTAGGTGACCTTGCTCTGGCAGGGTGGTTGGACTAGATGATCTCCAGAGGTCCCTTCCAACCCTACGATTCTGTGATTCTGTAACACTTGTGGAGTGTTTTCAGCCAACGTGTCGTGAGCATTAAGACATGAAATGGTCTAAGGCTTTGGTCTAAGACTTGGAAACATTTCCCAGAACAACTTCAGCTGATGAGGTGGGGAAGGCACACTGAAGGTCTGTACTCCTCCCTTTCACTCCTTTCTTTTGGAAATATCACAGTGAAAATGGGATAGGAGCAGCAGTGGGAACCTGAAAATTCTGCAATGCTGAAACTTTCGGGGGGTTTAACCTTTGTGCCAACCACTGCTCAGAAATGTGTCGCTTTCACTCTGCGGAGCCTGGAAAAACAGAAAGAAATGAATTGGCCATGAATTGAGTGTTGGCGATTCAATCATTGGCCCAGCAGTCACAGGTGTTTTCAAGGCAGCTCGTGTTGTGCTGTCCACAAGCATAGTCACGGAATCACGGAATCACGGAATCACGGAATCACAGAATCTTCAGAGTTGGAAGGGACCTCTAGAGATCATCTAGTCCAGCTCCTCTGCTAAAGCAGGATTGCCTAGAGCACATTACTCAGGACTGCATCCAGGCGGGTCTTGAAAGTCAAACCCTGAAATATTTCCCAAACAGTTGCCTTTAATTGGGTTTAAATGGATGGGTTACAGACTGAATACATATGTATCACCAGATATGAAACAAGCAAGCACATTAGTAGAAAAAACATTATTCAGAAACTTGGGGTTCTGTGTGAATGGATTAACGGGATACAGGATGCCTTCATTATCCAGAGATCTGTCATTATGTGCATGCCAATATTTTGTTCTCTCTTAGCAGCGTCATAAACGATGTGTCCATGCCAACCCTGGTTTTAGGCGACCCAAAGAACCATCTGATGCCTTGATTGCAGACGCCTTGTCCTGACATGTGCCAGCAGGACAAGAGGCAGCATAATGGTGCTCGGAGCACCCTGGTGGAATGTCATCCTGGCCGACTGACAACAAAAAGGGCTGTTTGCTTTCTTGTTTGGATACTGGGCATGTTTTCCTCTTCACAATATCTTTGCGAACAAAGGAACAGCTTTACAGCCACCAAATACTTAAGGCTGTCAAAGGTGCATTGTCTGGCGCAGCGAAAACGATAAGGAACACCTGTATGTATTTAAATTCTCCGGCTTATCAGTAACATGTTGAAACTCAGTCAATGAGATTATAGTTCACTGGTGCACGTGGCTTGTATTTAAATTCAGCATTTTTGCAAGCATTCAATGTGAGTGAAATAGGTGTCTGGTGAAAAATTATGAAAACATTGCATATAACTTTGTCACATCCTGGTTTTCCATTATTTTGACCTCATTCTTTGAAGCCTGTCACTAATATTGAAGGAACTGATCCTGTTGCATGTGAACCTGATAGTGGAAAACAGAGTTTAGAAAGATATAACATAATTCCCTATTAGCAGTACACAGCCATAACTGAAAAGTAATGACTTTTACCTAAAAAAAATCCATTGTGCTAGCTGGATCTGAAGACGGTACTTTCTGCATATTGTGAAATTTTGTAATAGAACTGTTTTCCCCAGGAAAGCAACTGGAAAGTTCCTTATTAATTATCTGTAAATTATCTTTCAAAAATACAAATTAAATAATGATAGGGTCTAGATCTCTGCAGGAAGAACACTAAGTGACTGTTTTAAACCCTCTTCAATGTGCTGCAACTTCATAAATACTGTGCTGCTCAGATATCAGCATGGAGGAAAGATCCTACTTAAGAGAGGCAGCCATCTACCTGTGCAGGCAAAACCTCCCCATGTCGTGTCATATAACTAGATATCGAGTTGCAGTGATAGTGAGACACTTTCTGTACCAAAGTAACTCAGAAATGCATTGGAATTTTTGATGATCCAAGAGCTATATTTTATTAATCTCCAGGAACAAGATGAGTAAGAGCAGCAGTTGGGGGATAATGTCTTAATACCTCAAGTGTGGAAATGTCTCTAAGGACTGTTACAGTAAGTCAGGCTTTGCTGAGGTACACTCCATGAATCACAGAATCACGGAATCATGGAATCTTCAGAGTTGGAAGGGACCTTGAGAGATCATCTAGTCCAACTCCCCTGCTAAAGCAGGACTGCCTAGAGCACATTACTCAGGACTGCATCCAGACGGGTCTTGAAAGTCTCCAGAGAAGGGGACTCCACACCCTCCCTGGGCAGCCTGTTCCAGTGCTCTGTCACCCTCACGTACAGAAGTTTTTCCTCATATTTGATCAGAACTTCCTATGTTCCAGCTTGTGCCCATTACCCCTCGTCCTGTTACTGGGAACCACTGAAAAGAGCCTGGCTCCATCCGCCTTAAACCCCCCCTTGAGATACTTGTAAACATTAATGAGGTCTCCCCTCAGCCTTCTCTTCTCCAGGCTAAAGAGTCCCAGCTCTCTCAGCCTTTCCTCCTAAGGGAGATGCTCCAATCCCTCAATCATCTTTGTTGCCCTGCGCTGGACTCTCTCCAGTAGTTCCCTGTCTCTCTTGAACTGGGGAGCCCAGAACTGGGCACAGTATTCCAGTTGTGGCCTCACCAGTGCAGAGTAGAGGGGGAGAGTGACCTCCCTTGACCTGCTGGCCATGAAGCTTTTTATTTTTGCATTTACGTTTTCCATTAAAAGATGCTACTGCATTCAACCACTGTCTGTTGCCAGTTTGCAGGAGGGTTTTTCCCATCACCATTGTAAGCAGAATAATAGCATGAGTAAGGAATAAAGGCTGAGCAGAGCTGACCTGTAGCAGGGGGAAAACATCTTCTGACTCTGCAGCAGCAACAAGGGATTTTAGGACAAAACCTACCCACAAATTTCACATTGTAGAAAAAAAAAAGATAGGTGAGCCTATCATACCCCATGATGATGTTCATTTTCCCCTTCTCTCTCAAGCTCACTTAGGTTCTTCCTTGTCCAAAGTGAGGAAGAGATCATTTGAACTGAGAATGATCTGATCAGCCTTTATGGAGGGCTGCATGAAGGAGAGGTTGGGACATAACTTTGAAGAAATCCCAGTTTTTAACATGCACCCTGCATTAAAATAGGCTCATTGCTCACAGAAGTGTAGAGCATGCAGCTGGGTCCATCCTCCTGGCATCCTCTTTACCCAATTCTTGCTCTCATGTCCAGTTGCCTTGACACCGTTATAAGCCCCTAAGCGTGTAGACCTAATACTGGACAACTCAGTGTTGCACTCTGAAGAATTAAAACCATGTTTTCTTTCTCCCTTTGGTCCAAAGTTGTGTCTTGGAGTCATTTTCCAGCTGAGCAGTGGCATGATATTATGTCTGGGTCCTTATACCAGTGCACAGGATGGATGTACAACAACTTGTGAAAAAACACTATTTTGATCTGATTTCAGCTACAGTTAATTTGACTTAGCAGTGGCAGGATAAGCTTTTTTGGCGTCTGGCTTGTGTATACAATGGTAGGGTAGCTTTGCAAGCATTCAGAAAAAAAGATCCGTTAATGCAGACTATACTATGCAGAAAGATTAACTGCACGATGCCTGCAAAGAAATGACCACATCTAGAAACACCTGGATGTGGCGGACTGTTTGTGTAACCTGCATCTTACCCTGAGGTATTGTAATTTGCAGAAACCTTTCTGATTCATTTATCTTCTTCTTTATATTCTCTGGGAGGCTAATGGCAGCTTGCTTTGGGCCTGTACCAGCAGTGAAGAAACCTGTTGCTGGCTCTGTTCTGTACAGAGAGTAGGATGGGGAGAGCCAAGGTACTGCCCATTTCAGCTCCACCTGCTATGACGAAAATATAAAGAGATGCTTAGACCCAATGTCTGTCACAAAGAGGCAGAAAACCAATTACTCTTCTCTTGTCTAGATGATAGTAAAAGCCATAATCTTGCCCAGAATTCTTTCAGTTACTTGCAAAAAATATATTATTTTTCCCATAGTACCACTTCAATCATCCAAAAGATCTGGCAATTGAAAAAACTGAATTAATGGAGGGGTTTCATTTGTTTTGTAGGTTTCTCAGCTTTGGGGGTTCATGTTTTCCCGCCCATTTTTATAGGCATAAGAGCAGAGACATTTGGTTTACTGAGAATTAACACTACCTAAGACTGTGTGTTTATATTCATATTTCTGGGAAATGTGGCATTGAAAATCTCAGATAATGTGAGATTTATAATAAAATAATGAGAAAAAAATAATATTTTGTAGCAGACATGGTAAAGGACAAGGACTTTTCCTCCATTTTATTAGTTAGTTGCAAAATTAATTTTGTGTCAGAACTGTCTGAAGCAATACTGTAGCACAAATTTGAACAATAACCTGCAAAACAATTTTTCTTCCCTATTTGTAAGCAGCAGTATTTGTATGGCTTTTGGTCGTGAGTAGAATTTGTGATGTTCTTGCTCATCCTTGTTTATAAAATTAATCTTACTGCTTTCCACTTCAGCAGACACCTGAACCGTCTCATATGTGAGGTAGCTGAAAACGTTCTTCTGCTGGAGACACAAGGTGGCCCACCCCAACACAGCATCATCTTTTTTCCCCAAACTTTATACTCACTGTTCTCCAGGGCAATTGAAACTTGAACCACTTTCAGAGTGACACTGGAGAAGAGAAGACTTCAACAGTTAGTTAGGGAAATTCAGAAGTAGACCATCTGTAGTAATAATGAAAGTATTTGCCCTCAGCTGCAACTTCCCTTTCATCTTGTAATGACATTTAATACTATGCAAAGACCAGAGACCTTCAGAATATTTTTTCTCATTCTGAGAAAATTTTCTCATTTTCTCATTTTCTCATTTTCTCATTTCTCAACCCTGAAAAAGACAATATTTTATTGCAAAAGCTTTATTTCCACTGAGTCTGTTGAAATGCTTGCCTGATATTAGAAAAAAAAATGTGTCTCTCGACTTAGTTGTTTCAGGATGGCATTTCACCTGTGAATTTCCATTTTCATGCCTTTCAAATTGATCATTAGCATCTTAAAATCCCAGCATTTCAGAAGTTCCTATTTAAGTAATAGTTTCTCTCTCAAAACAAGATTTTTTTTAATCCAAAATATAGGTACAGCAGTGGTAGATTTAAATAATAAGTGGCCTGACAGTCCTGAAATTGTGTGACATGACGTAAATTCTGCCAGGATGTTTTTTTTTTAACAGTTGGGGTTGTGAACTTGTCAGAATTTCATATTCTAACTAGATATAAAATATGACAATTTAAATTAAAAAAAATCACAGCTGTTTGTACCTAAAACATCATATTAACACATTTTAAAAACAACAATATCATAGATTTGAGATTATCCACAAACTATTTTTCTGCTCCCGTGCTTTAGAGACTTCATTGTTGACTGAAAGAAGTTAGAAACCAAAAAGGTACACAAAGCTTTTAAAGCCTTTCCACTAACAGAGCTGCATTTCCAGGAAATTAAGGAATTAACTGAGGCCTATGCTGTAAAGCATTCATGTTCGAATCTTAATAAAGTCTTCTTTTTTTTCTTTTCTGTTTTTTTTTTTTGGCGTGATTGCAATTACAATGGTGGGGATCTCTTGTACCAGTCCTGTAACAAACCAGTACAGGACTCAGGTTCTTTAAGCCCCGGCCTCATACACAACTGTTTAAGTCCTTGATAAACACCAAGCAAAGGACTGCGCAACACATGGTTGAGTCCCAAAAGGTTTTTCTTCTCTTTTCTTCATGCTTGTTACACCATACGTCTCTCTCCCTCCTCTTTTCAAGCTTATTATGAGAGCTGAGAGCTCATTTCAACCATCAATCACATGCTGTAGAATAAATCCATATGGATTTATTGCATTGCTGGGCTCCTCAGCTCTCAGCAGTATATACTCTCATTTAAAAAAGAATAACAGCAATTCTTACACTACACAATCAGACAGAAGTTTGGGAAAGATACTGTACACAAAAGACAATGATAAATAGCAAAAAAGAAAGCTGGGGAAAAGCATCTAGTTGAATATTTTAACCGTTGTTTTTAGGTTTGGTCTTAATTAATGATTTTCATTTGTATTTCAGAAGCAAAATCAAACAATACATTAATTAATCTTAGAAATGATAGCCAAATTGAGAAAAACAATCAGCACAAAGAAAGAATAGCTCCAGAGAAACTAGGTATATGACTTATGACTGCCAAAAATAAACATTGACCTCAGAAAAATGCAACCAAATACAAGAAGAGAGAAAATACTCCAAAATAATGTGGAGTTGGTAATGGATAGAAAATTGCTCATGAAGATCTCATTTCATATTGCTGAAATGCAAATTAAAAAGTTGTGGGACAGTGGGACATTTGACTTGCATACGCAAACTGACCCATCAGTACACACCGGGGTCTCTCTCCACCAGGCACCAGCAGGGTTATACCTCAAATATTGTGTTTTGCTCCACATGAATACTAGAAAATTGGAAAGAACTCAGAGACCATCAGTAACCGAGTGAAGTTATGGGAAGACCTAGTAGTTCTAATCTTGAGCAGCTCAATGTGATAAACAGTGATTTCTGGTGAGAACATCCATAACTATAATACTCCCTGCAGACTGTAATAAAGAGAACTGTTAATGCTAAGTGCAACTTAAGACAAAGTAAAATGTGATTTGAGTATGAAGAAATACTTAGCATTAAGGCAGGACCTGCTGGGCTATGGAATAGCCTTCCAACAGCCAGGTCAGCAGGCTCCAAGGCAGAAATCATTTGACATGGGTGTCAGGAGACCCGTCCCCAGGTGTCACCGAGCAGGAGGGAGAAATTTCAGTGTGGGTGCAGCTGGGGGCAGAGACACAAGAGCCACATCCCACCCATGACAGGGCCAGGGAACAACCTGGAAAAAACTGTTTTCAGAGGCTCCGCAGAAGAGTGTACCCATACCCTGCAAACAGGGCTCTTACGGTCTCATCACCGTCTAAGAGAACTTCCTCTGAAAGTACTGCTGTTGCCATCTGGAACGTGTAATTAGTCACTATTGCGGCTTTCCCAAAAAGGACGAAAAATGAAATTGTTAGATGTCGATATGATTATTAAGTATTACAGCACTGAGACAGTTTGGTTTGATACATCATAATTTGCTAAATAGCAATGACAGTTAATGCAAATGTATTTTCTGTAGCCTCTCTTGGCACTAGACTGTCTAAAGCAATTCTTCAAGGAGATTACTTTCATAAGTCCTAGCTAAGAGACTCAGAATTATTTTTTTACATCTCCTTCCCATTGGCTTTCCTGTGATGAACACTAATATAGCATATGCTGTGCCCTTGACTCTTGCAGTCCTTTCTTACTACACTTGTAAAGAAAAGCAAAATCAAATCTGTCTTCCCCAGCATTTCTGACTATAGGTATTTTGTTCTGACGCCCTATGGATTTTATTTCTTCCATATCCTTGTTTCTCCTGTTTTTGAAGGATAATTAATGTGCTGTATTTAAAATCTTACTTTTCTGCAAGCCTCATGTTGCTGTCTTCTAGTGGTTTCTCTCCTTCCCTTTCCCCTTTTGAATGTACCTCCACCTTTGGATCATTTCCTCTCCCTCCACAGCTTCACTTCTTATTAATTTATCTCCTTGTGTTAATTATTTTACCACCTTTACTTGCACATGTCCAACATGTAACCTCTGTCCCTTCACTTAATCCTGTATCTAGCCACTTTCTCCGACGTCTCCTGAAGGTCCCTTATTAAAGTCAGTACATCTAAACCTAAATTCCTGTGGCTTTCTCTGAAATCACCGACTATAGCAGTGGTTTAAAGGGTTCCCTATATCACTGTTAGCACGCTGTGTGTTAAAAAAGCAAGTTCCTTATTTTTGCTTTGATCTAACAGCATGCAAGCTGAAGGTAGCTACAGCACCCAGTTCCCCATTTCAAGCAGCCTTTACAGAGCCTCTGCTGACAAGCGGAGGTTGAGCCTTTAAATTCTGTAGCCATATTTCTATGACACTAGTTTGTTCTCTATATGTGATTCATGATTCTTCACCCCTTTTGCTTTGCAATCCCCAAACAACAAAAAACCTCCCATTATTTGTCATATAAGGAAAAAATCACGACTGTTGAAAAGTAGCTTTTAACCAATCTTCTGTGAATCCTATAAATATATATTACATCCATTAACTATGTAATAAGGTTTAAAAGCTAATTTTAGATTGTACAAATTAAATTATTTAAAGTACAAAATGACATCTCAATTGTAATGCTTTCTATTTTAGTAGCATACTAGTTTAATTATAATTTTGTAATTATATGTTCTAATGAGAACTTTGCAATCCCTTGCAGTACACAAAAGTATCTTTTCATTCACTGTTTTCAGCACGCAGTTATCAAAATGTTCTCAAGATGTAATTAGTTTCTATGTTTTCTTCTGATTAAAGCCATTGCAGAGGATGTTTCACACAAATCTGTTATCCGCAAATGAACACGCTTAGTGCTGTGTATCCTATATCTGGATATTCATTTGGGGCGCACAGCCAAATCTGGCAGTTGTCTAGAATTTTATTTTCATTGAGCAATCAGTTGAACGTTCATTCAGCATTTTTCCATATTTTGACAGCAAAGAAGCACAATCAACAGCTGCTTCTCTGAAGGGAATCGTTCCTCCACTCACACTTACTCAATGTTAAATCCTAGACACAGTAATACGCAAGCCACCCCTGCAATATAATGTTGGCTCAAAATCTGGCGATCTTTACTATCCTATTTGGTCTCCCATTTTTTATCCTCTGGTAATTTTTATGAGATTTAATGTTTCTCTTTGTCCACCTACACCGATTTCTCAGTCAGACTCTATTCTCCCAGTTTATTTACTCCAGACTCTTCTTGAATGGCCTCCTGATGCACCAACTACCTATGTGCACTGTTACCAAGCTTCCTTGCCAGAATATTCATTGGGTTGTCTTCTCCCAGGAATCAAGATCAAGCTTCACACAATTTTCCAAGACTTACACAGCTCCAGTCTGACTCCCTGGCCCTTTACCATGTTATTCTTTTCCCACTGTGTGCTTGCTATAGAATCACAGAATGATTTGGGTTGGAAGGGACCTTAAAGATCATCTAGTTCCACCCCCTCCTGCCACAGGCAGGGACACCTCCCACCAGACCAGGTTGCTCAAAGCCCCATCCAGCCTGGCCTTGAACACCTCCAGGGATGGGGCATCCACAACCTCTCTGGGCAACCTGTTCCAGTGTCTCACCACCCTCACAGTAATGAATTTCTTCCAAATAACTAATCTAAGTCTCCCCTCTTTCAGTTTAAAACCGTTACCCCTTGTCCCATCACTACATTCCTTGATATAAAGTCCCTCCCCACCTTCCCTACTGTAGGCCTCCTTTAGATACTGGAAGACTGCTATAAGGTCTCCCTGGAGCCTTCTCTTCTTTAGGCTGAACAACTCGCTCAGCCTATACTACACACTGGAGCAGCGTGGAGATATCTCTGGGTTATCACTGATCAGAGCCACTCTGAAACTGGAAGCAGTGCAGTTGCTTTCGCATGGTATCACATCTGGGTTCCCAGTCCTGCTTCTCAGTTCAGCTGCTGGTGGCTACCACGGCTTTTGTTTCCTAGTCTGCATGAGTTTGGAGATAACTTGAGGACATACACCAGTATCAGTACTGTATTGAGCTATGCAGAAATAGCCATAAATCAGTGAACTACTCCTGTAACAAAATCCTGCATTAGTAACAATTCTCAACAATAGGAGTTTAAGATTTAATTTAATTTCCCATGGGAAAAAAACAGCTTTGGTAGAACTGGAATTGCTTCTAGCGTCTTCTGCGTCACACCTAAGCAATGAATTACTTCTAGGCCTCTCTATGCTAGTTATTAGTGAGAATAATCCGTAACTTCCTGACAGCCATCTCTAAACTGTAATGCTTACCAATGCATCCGTCTGCAATGAGGTACCCATTTCATGGCAGTTTTTATGTACAGCACCCAAACTTTAAAAACCTCCTTGAAACAAGAGCAGCTTTGCATAGAGACTGAAAGAACTGCTATTCCAGATGGTTGTCTTCATTCAGAAGGGCTGTCACACCATCCTTTTTTACATGAACAAGCAGGGAGGCTCCAGAAAGACACACAGCGAGATCAGTGGACCCCATCCCGTAAAACAGGGCTCATGGCCACATGCAAAAGAAGGGCATGGTCAGCAGTTGGGATGACTGATGATAGATCTTCACAAGTGGATTTTGGTGAGGGAGCAAATTACATTTCTCTTATGGGAACTCTGCCATTTATGGGAACAAGCTGACAGTTTTCTGCGCATATCGGGAGAAAAGACTTGCCAAGAAATGTTTCCTCCATTTAATGGGAAAGAAGCCTGCGAGATACATTTTCCTTATAGCAGAAGTCCAGGCAAGGTTCAGGAGAGATAAAATAACAAAAACAACGAGCCAGACAAGTATATGTCTGTGCAAATATATAAAGCCCATCCAAACTGTCAGCCTGGCCTTGGACTATTCAGAAACCAGAATATCTTCAATAAAACATAGCTTGAGAACCACAGGCACTATCTGGTGCTGAGCATTTTTTTTAGTACAAAACCGCCGTATTTCTGAGCCAAGTAAGTCTGAGGTGTGCTGTGTTTAGGCCTGGTGGGTTCTTTTGTCAGCCATGCACAAACTGCTTTAGTATTGGTTTTGGTATGTCAGAACTGACTGCAGGACCACGAAGCAGTTACTCAAGCCCATCCTGAAATAACCAAGGGTAAAGCAGCTAAACAGCAGCCATGTGTTCTCAGGTTCAAGGATCGACACCAATGCTTTCAGAACGGCCTTTTTAAAAAGCCTTGAGATGCTCGCGTGGTCCTGATAAATCAGATGCAAGTTTCATTTAAATCATTAATCTCCCATGAACTGAGATTTATTTTACAAAAATTAAATTCCCAGATAGCCTTGAGTTCAGGCTGCAGTACGTTTCTGCTGGCAGTGATCAGAACAATCTCCACCAAATTTTGCAGAAACAAACAGGTGCTGGGAACTCACAGGGGTGTCTGAGAAAGCTGGTCTTGGTACTCCACGGTGACCAGCTTCTCATCCCTCTGTCATTCCTCCCAGCCCAGCATCACTCAGGCTTCCTGCTTTCACACTTTTAACTCTGTGTCTGCTTTTTTGTATGTTAAATCAATTGGTGACAAAATTACCAAAATAATCCTATACAAAGGCTAACGGATCAAATTTAACATTTCTGGCTACGTGACCGGCCTGAAAGACTCCCTAAACTAAAAGGAAATCCACTGCTTTGTAACTCCTCTTTCAGCAAAACAGCTACAGGCTTATGTTTGGCTTTCAGACAGGAAGCCCATGCAGGAGTCTGAGTAACTATCTTTATGCAAGTTTTCTTCACATCCAAGACTTATTTTTTTTCAGATGAAGGCAAGCAGATAGTAGGGGAAGAATAAAAAGATTTTTCTTCCAGACAACCGATCATTTTGTTTTCTTTCCCTGAATCAACTAACTTCCGAACTACAAATCGCGCTTGTTCATGAGACTGTAGTACCCAGCATCTCTCCTCCTCTGTGTTAGAACAATCAGTTTTATTATCCCTTCTTACAGCCCATTTACCCGCGTTTTGCTATCACATATCACTAGAACATCTCACTCCAGAAATAAGAACTTTTTCCCCCAAAGGGCTGAAGAGATAGTCTGCAGTCCTGCACCCTGACAGGAGCCCCACAACTCGTTCCCCCTCCGCTGCCCCC
>VYZM01008157.1:13298-33662 GCA_013398915.1 Dromas ardeola | reverse complement strand
CGCCGCCGTTCCCCTCCCCGGCCCCTCGCCGGCCGCCGCTTCTCCCCGGCCGGGGGGCGGTTCGGGGCCGGGAAGTTTGTGACCGGGCAGGGTTTCGCCGCCGTTGTTTGTGGATTGTTTATCGCTCTGAGGCCGCGCCGAAAATAGGTCAGAAATAAATGTCCACCTCGTCCCCTCAGTGAAGTGCCCGAGTAGCGGGTCGGAGGCGTTGCTGCCTTCTCCCTCCTTGCCTCGCCGAGGAATACCGCGTCCTCCCAGGGTTTGAAATGGTGTTTGGGATTTTTTTAAATTTAATTTTTTAAAAAAAATAACGTATGTGTGGAAAGTTGCCGGCCGAGCGTTAGGAATAGCTCCCAGCGATTTCCTGGTGCGCGGAGGGCGGCACTGCCGCCTCCCGCTCGCCTGGCGGCGGCTGCCGCTCGCCCGGTGGGGCCGGCCGGGCTCCGCTCGCCCCGGCCGGGCGGGGGAAAGCCCGATCTCCTCCGAAAGGCCGGCTTGACGCTGCAGTGAGGCGGTGCAGAGGCTTTCAGCAGCGGCTCCTAACTCCTGTTGTCATCCGTAAGGGTATCTTTAGGGGTCAGTTAACCTCAGGACGCTTATGTCAGAATTGGCAGTAAGGGCTCTTGTGGAAATCATCTTTCCTTTCTGTCTTAGTTTAAGAAATATTTTCAGCAGAGCTTGTTTGAAAACTTTGTTTCATGATTATATGTTGCAGACGTACCACTTTGAAGAGAAACTGCGTAGCGTAACGGATTTTAAAACATCCTAATTGGGGGGATTTGTGGTCACGTTGATGTTACAAATAAAGAGGTATTCGTGCTGAAGGGTTTAAGCCCACTTCCCCTTTCTCCAGGTTGCAGTGGATTTTTCTGATGGAAAGGTAAACAAACTTACATTTTATCAAGTAGGCGGGTGTAAGTGTCTGTTTTGTTTTGCTGGGTTTTGCTTTGCTTTCTAAAGAATCCAGTCAGTTACATGGGCAAAGCCTGAGCTAAAATCCACACGCACTGCTTTTTAGTTTCTTGGACCGATAAGGAGGAGGGAATTCTACTGGCGTGATAAGGAGGAGGGAATTCTACTGGCGTGATCCTTATTACTCGGGGAGGGAATGTATTACATTTTCATCCATAAAATATCTCTTAGCATTTTGATTGTGAAGGGAAAACTGCTTGGCCCTTGCTAAAGGATGACAGCGAGAGTCCAAACCTGGTTCAGTAAAGCTGTGTTTTGCTGGAACGTTAGGGCTTTTTCAGGGTGAAAGAATTCTGGATTTGTGGAAGAGCAAATTAAATACTTCAGCATAGTTTTTATTATTCCATTCAACAATTCTTTTCCCCTTAGAACTGAAAATACTGTTTTGTAGGCAGTGAACAATAATACAGGCTTGTGTTGTATTTTTGCAAATACTTTTAAATGAAACACGGAATTGTCATCTTGCTCTGTTTCTTCCATACGACTGTGCCAGTGGTTGCAGGCTGAGTACCTGCATTTGGTATGTCAGAGCTCAGCTATAAATCTTAGTCAGCGCTCTCCTTGGATGGCCAAATGTGTTTTCCTGTTCCCACTTCTCATTTTTTACCCTGTAAGAAGCATAAGTCAATTCTTAAGCTTTCCTTCAGTAATCAATAAACATTTTAGAACATGAATTCGAGATCATTATTTGGAATGATTTAAATTTCCTTTGTGTGAAATACAATCCTGTAAAACTGGTAAGAATTGGTTGATATAATATGTAAACATACTAGTTTTGTTCTTAAATTAACAACTGCTTTATTAATAAAGTTGATTTTTTTATCTTCACTTTACATTACAGTCAGTGTGACTGGCCTGGGTAGGGTTTGGCATGAATAGTAATCAGTAATAGTGAAGCGCACACAGCAACCGAAATCTGTCTTCAGAACTGTGTTTTTCGAAATGCGCCAGACAACCCAACACATTTGTTGATTCAATTTAATTCCATTATTGTAGAATTTAGTTCTGTTTTGTGTTCAGCAAAACCTGAAAAATAACACCACGGACTCTGTTCAGGCTTCAGCAGAAATGAGCCCCAGTGTCTCTTCTGAAGCCACTGACACCCCAGTGATGGCTGTGAAATTGTTACCTGGCACTCCAGTTTTGTGGTTGTAACGTTTCCCTTGGAAGTATCTGGGTTCCAAAGCTCGGTTCTAGGACTGTCTCTTGCATTTTATCCCACGTAGAAGAATTATTGAATACAGTTTCCAAGCAGGGAATGATGTGAAAAATCAAGATCCATCTGTCTTTATAGTGTTTCCTGTTGACTTTGCTAGTCAGTTCTCCACTGAGGAGGACTCTGGCAAGTTCTAGTGGACTTGATTGTTGTGGTTTTAAGACGTGAACACCCAGAGACAGGATGTTTCCGTCAGTATCTCACTCTCACCAGGTTAGGGTCTGATGTTTTGGTGCGAGCTTCTCTTTGAGGGTGCTGGAAGTGGTTAGGATGGTATAGGTGTGCCTTGGCCATCTGGCTGGCTGTGGAGGTGGATAGGAAAGCAAATGCTGGCAGAAGGGCAAAGCAGATTACTGTGGTTTGAACTACTGCAGGTAGTAGATAGGGGACCCCTGTCTGAACACTGACTCTTGTACTGCTGTTATTTTATTTCTTTGAAGAGAACCTGGGTGTCTACACCAGTCTACCTAAATGTTTATTAATGTAGTGCTGAGAGTTCTGGTGCGTGTGTCTCTCTGCTGGCCTGGGTGCTGTCCTGAACAGATGTGAAAGTTAAACTGGTATCAAAGATGGACCTCAGCGTGAGAATTGTAATAAAAGGTTGTAGATCCTTGTTACTGTGGACCTTGTTTCAGTGTTTGAAGTTGTTGTTGACACGTACGGGTGCTTCTCACCCTTGCCTGGTAAATGATTCATCTTATGCTTTTGTGTCTTCTGTCTTGAAATTCTTTTGTTCCTTTTCTGCCCTCAGTCCCTATGGGGCTGGCTTGGCAGAATATACCATCCTGTTAATTGAGGTGGGAGAGTTGCATTTTTGTTGTATGGGGTTCCTGTCTCCCCTTTTCCTCTCCATGGGAAAATATGGTCTTGCTAGTGCTTTAATTGTTTTCGTGGCAGGATAGACGAGTAGCATCTGCGTATTGACCAGCGATTGTTGATGATGGATATTTGTTTTGCCTGCTGTTGTATGTCAGGTACCTCTGACAGGTCATTGGCTGAGAGAGCATATACCCAAAATAGGTATCCGTGTTAAATAATGCAATTCAATTTCTTTTTTGGTTAAACTATGAGCATAACTTACAGTTTCCTGAATGGTGAATGCCTTTATCTTGCATTCATTTTTTCCTCCTTGTGAAAAAACATGGAAAATGTGATACTTTCTTTTAAAATTAAAAGTTTGTTTATATAGCAACCTTCAAATGCCATATATGTAGGATATAGGATCCTATATAGGAACCTTCAAGACTGGCTGTTTTAAATCGGGAGCAGGGGACTGGGTTTGATTGGTTAAATCCACTCAAAAGCCAGTTTTTCTTGTCCTTGTGAGCTTGCTACAATCAGACTATGTTTCTGAATAAATGCTACTTTTGTGTTTTCCTGCCACAGCTAGGCAAAACGGTAAAGTACATCCTTACGTTCTGTCGACGTTCCTGCACTGTGTGTTTTCTGCGTGGCAAGACATGTGCTTTTACGTTTGTTAAGCATCTGCTGCTTTTGGCCTACTCTAGCATTTTACTAAGTGTGTTTTGATAACGTTCATTCATGGGATACATCTCATGAAGAACTGTGTATAGAAAACTACGTCACTGTAGAAGTATGAACATAGCAGTTAAATATTTATGCATTCATTTCTAGCAAAAACAGTTGGTATGTTGGTAATGCAGCGTCGCTGATATTTGTAGAAGTCTGTCCTACAAATTGTCTTCCTCAAAGAACAATACACGGAACATTTGTGGTAACAAGAGTATACAACAAAGAGTATACAAGAAAAAAAGTCTGAAAGAGAGGAAATAAGTTTGCCATAGTTTGGGGTCAGGGAGAAGTCAGGTGAGCAAATTGTGTTTACTTCAAGCAGGAAATCGGTGACAGCACTATTCTTGGAAAGAACAGGCAGAGAAATAAGGAACAGAATGAAACCTCACAGAGTTCAACTTACAAGCAGAACAAAAGTTGAGAATGCTAAAGCAGATAGATACGACATCAGTTCTATTTGTCATTAGATGGTTTCAGTGCCGTCTTCTTTTTTTTAATGGATTTTCTTTAGAGGTTTTGGAATTGGGAACATTTTCAGTGCTAAGAATCTTGAACTTTATGGTTTGCAAGCAATTTTATTGGAAACAAGATATGGGGTCTCCTTTACCAATTTTTCTTACTAAAAATAAATTAAAAATTTTCTCATTTCTGCATTGCATGACTTATATCAGGAACACTGAAAACATATACTTTTTACTATTTTTAATTTTCCAGTGAAAAGTTACAAATTTGTTACGTCTAATACTATATAAGTATACATATAGATATACACATATGTATGTATGTATGCATGTAGTTTGCTGAATCTCAGTTATGAAATAGATCACAAACCTCTGCACACCACAGCCCCAAATTCTTAGAATTTAGAAGAAAAAAATCTACAGCATTTATCAGTTGTGCAGGAAGCCTTACCTTTGACTTCTGACATTTTAAAATAATAAGCTGGCTTGTTTTTCAGATCTAGCTCTGCTTACTATAGTCACAACCTTGTTCACGTGTTATAACCGCATGAATCTATCCCTGTTAGTGATCATGACATAGATCATTCATTACCTGTTGTGTACAGGATGTCAAGCTAGATGAGCATATGATGCTTTCTGGCTATAAAAACCCCTGAATTATCTTTATGCTTTAAATGATTTTCTAAAGTTAATAAGCAAGGTTTCCCTTTAAATTTTGGTATCAGTATGGCTTGAAGTACATCCTTTATCTTCTTTCTGTTTAAACTCACAAGAGAAATATAATAGTATTTGCTTCTCTGCAGGTTTAAGAAGTATTATTCAAAGAAACTGTACTTTCTACCCAGGCTGTCAGTTCAGTTGTCACTTGAGGATTTTTCTGCATAATGATTGTATATTTCCATGTAAAAAAAAATTCCAACTAAATAGTGTTGTTAATGCTGTCTTTTAGTAGTAGAGGTATTTGCATATCTAGTACTTTTAAACTACAGTATGTATTGCTTGCCTGCCTATTTATATTTGGCCCATCTAGCTTTCTGTAAATGCATACTTTTTTTTTTTAAAGATTTTCTGAATTTTCTGGGCAAACTCTGAGATGAAGCAAGCTATCAGGTAATTCTGGGGCTTATGGTTTCATGCACCTCTGACCTTAAACCTCTCACCTCTGTGAAATAATTTAGGTCTAAATGTGCCAAGGTATTGAGGATATTTGAAGTGCCAAAACAATGAGGCATAGATAGTAGAAAACGTACATTTTACTGCTTTACATGTAAAACAGCATAGAGGAAAAAAACCTTGTAACAGTTGAGGTCAGTACTAGACCTAAAGGTGGAAGTCAAGACTTAAATCCTCAAGTTTGTGGCCATTCTGTCAGGCTGGACTTCTTTTTCTAACGCAACCCCTTGCTGCTGGAATAGAAGGTCTACTTAAACTCCTAAAACCATTGGGTTTTACCTGCTGACAATTTTACTTTGCATATTCTTAAGAATATGTGGAAAGTACGGCGTATGGCTCTGAAATTAATTTGAATGTCAGCTGATGTGACAAACGTTTGGTCTGAATTTGGGTTGATGACTAGAAACTCTAACAGGTGTGTACCTGCCTTTTGACTCATGAAATGTGTAAAAGCTGACGGAGTTCAGATGAAAAGATGCATTTCAATGGCTGGTCAGTATGGTCAGCTGTCGGTTTGTCCTTCTCAGGTAGGACAGGAGGGAACAAGGACCTGTTTGAAAACAAACCAGCTACACTATTGGCAGGCTAGGGAAAGCATCTGATGGCTTTGGTTCACAGCTGTTGGTCCTTTTTCCCCTAGATGTGTTATGTTGTATTTAATAGGTGATTTTGCTTGTTCTAGTTGTAGCAAATTTGAAAGCAGCATATAAGGGATTTAATGATTCCAAAACGGTAGTACAAGAATTTGTGACTAAATATGACAAGTAAATTGTAGGAGAAAAGGAGTGAACAAAAACTGTACCGTATAAAACAGTCAAAAATTGTTGAAATAGCATTGGTGACAGTTCAAGCTAATTCAAAAATCAGTTTACTGCTTTGTTTTGATGTAACCCTTCAAGTCTACCTGTTGAAACTACTGAAGGTGATCATTAGACTTGTTTTATTTTGAATGTGTCATTTCAGAAACAGAGCTATGCCGTTTTAAGTTTGTGTCAGGTTTTTTGGCAGCTTCTCACGCGGGAGCAGCGTTGCTCTGTCGGTTAAATGCCATGCGGGGAGGGGGAGGTAGGAGGGGCATAAGGCCTTCAAGACTCAAAATAAACAGAAGCAAAACTTGAATATGAGAAGGCTGTTTAGTAGGGACTCTTTTAAGTAACTTTCGTTTTGGCACTGTAGTGAGGAGGGAAGCAGTACCAGTACTGAGAGGGCTGCAGCTTGTGGAGCTGGGGTGGGCAGGCTGTGGTGACCAGGGTGGCCCTGTCCCTCTCTTCCTCCATGACAGGGAGTGGGAGAGCCCTTCTTCAGAAAAAATGGTTCCTGTCCCCTGACACCAGATCTGTCGGTCGGTAACTCTGTGAGCAGAGTGTGTTTCTGGGCCTGTTGGGACACAGAGCTGCTGGAAGCTGCTCGGCTTTCCAAGCCTCCTGTGCCTCCTTCAGGAAAGGAATATCCCGGTCCAGGTTGAAGCTAGGTCTGTGAGGAGGGAACGGGACATGCCCGGCCGAGCAGGGGAGAGGTTGGGCTGGCGCTTGGGCTCTGGGGCTGTGTCCTTCCCTGGGGGGTAAGAGAGTACTGTCTCCTTCCTCTTCGAACTTTTGAAGTGAATATGGGAAGGAATGGAGGGTATTTTACCTCAGGAATGGCTGTGAGAAGGGGCAGTTGCTCTCGCCCTGCCGTTTGAACCTCTCTGCTTTGCTGGGCCGAGGCCGTGGCTTAAGGAGCCGGGCGCGCTGAGGGCAGAGCTGGCCAGAGGAACCGCTGCGTCGTGCTGCTCCTCTCCTTCCCTTCCCCGTCGCTGCCGTGGCACTGCTATTTGTGGAGCTGTGCTTTGAAACAGGATAAGGAAACGATCTGATCAAGCCCTGCAAAAATAGATGATTCTAAAATGGTAACTAATTCATTTTAAAATGCTGTCCCACAAGCGCAGTGTTGGCAGTGTTGCGGGGGCGATGTATGGATGCTGTGAAGATGGGAATGAGCACCTGGGGCAGAAACTTCTGAAGCTGTTGCTGGTGTGGAAGACCTCATGTAGTTTCATGGGCAAAGTTGGCTTAAATGCTTGCCGTGCCCTTGCTTACTTCTTCAGGGTTAGCTGTTAATATTGGCGTACTCTTTCAGATGTATCAGTGCAGCTGTTTGTGGAGCTGTGCTGTATTTAAACAAGTGAAATATTGTGGTTTAAATTAAAAAAAACCAAACCCCAAAAACTTACAAGGTAACCTTCAAAATACCTGTAAAGGTTTGTTTTGGTGATGGTGGGGTTTTTGCCCCCCACAACTGCCAGCACATTTGCAGAGATGGCTGTTTGTGGGGTGGGTGGGAGCAAGTCTCCAAGGGTAGGAGAGAGAAATCCTTTAAAGACTTTTCCACTGAAAATACATAATGTGCTATTTTCTCATGGTGCTTGCTGGCATCCATTCTTTCTATAGCATATATGCTGAGCTCTGCTCAATTTGTTGAAGCTGCCATCACAGTTGTCCATCACTGCTGATTAGTGTTGTCTTTACTTGACACTTGTTTCTTCAGAAACTTCTTTTGCTGAGCATTTGTTGATCAAAAAGCACACGCAGTACTCTATGTACTGTGTTTAGTCCCTTCTTTTCTAAAGCAGATAAAGAAAAGCAGGGAGTGATTTAATTTTATGTTGGGTTTGTTTGTTAGTTCAGTGGGTTTTTGTGGGTTTTTTTGTTGTTTTTGTTGTTTGGTTTGGTTTTTGGTTGATTTTTTTGCTGCTAGTAGGCTGTTAGGTCAGATCTGGTTTGCTCTAGGCTTCAATGGTTGAAAGGAGAGTGGGGGACATCAAGGACAGAGTATTAAAATCCGGTGCTTGACTGGTTTTGGTAATAGCTAAGTAAACTTAGAAGGTTACATATGTTTCAACTTAGCGATCTTAGATTTGGAGGTGAGCAGGAAATAAGTTGCTGGAGATGCCACCTGAGGTTGCAGAGAAAAGTATGGCTCTTCCTCATCTGGTCAGTATGAAGATAAACAAGCAGCGAGAGCTTAAAGTCTTACATGAAACTCACATGCAGATGTTTGTTTGCTACAGTATGTTTTTGAAAAGCTTTAATGCACATTCTGAAATACTTTCCCATGACCATGTTAGGTCGTTGCTTGCAATGGCAGTCTGCTTAATGGTCCTTCAGCTTTATGCTTGTATCACACAACTGTAACTAAAATGCACTTTGTACTAGAATAGTATGGATTTG
Source organism: Dromas ardeola (assembly GCA_013398915.1). NCBI lineage: Eukaryota > Metazoa > Chordata > Aves > Charadriiformes > Dromadidae > Dromas > Dromas ardeola. Next base: position 25,098 of record VYZM01008157.1, on the reverse strand, counting down.
GCTGTAAAATTAATGCACGTTTAGTGTAACAGAAGAGTTGCAGGGAGGCTCTTAGAAGACCTATGGTCAGAAAATCATTAACAAAGGAAGAACAAAATAATAATCTGTGACATTTCTCTGGGGATTATTGAATAAAGGCAGTGGACAGAAATTATGAGAAGATGAAAACAATATTTTATATTTCTAGAGTTTTTAGAGTTTTGCATTGAAAGTCAAAGAATCAAACTTTCAACCTGAATTTATGTGCTATAATGCTTATCTCAATTTGTTGTGTTAAAACGGTAGGAAGCTGGAAGCCAAACCACAAGGAGAAAAAGTGAAATCAAGGATTATATTTTTAAAGATGTGGTACTGTAAAGCTAGCCCCAAATCTGTTGACTTTATATTAGGTAATTAACATTAGGTGATGAAAAATAAAATAGGCTTTGATACAGTACTCCCATGTGTTTCTAAAATAACTTATGTCTGTATCAAAGTGCTAGCAGAGTCACTGTTTTTCCATGTTGGCCCATCCAGCCTATCACCACAGATGATATTAGTGTAGGAACTACCAAGGAAGTGGTTTTGTGACCACCGATCCAGGATCCAATTTACTATCAGATTATCTCCTAATGTAACTTTGATCAGACAGGCAAGCTATCACATTTCTTAAGTTAATAAGAGTACACAGTATATCATTTGCGCTGACTTAATGCCTACTGTGGGAGGAAAGACAGTAACTATTTGGCATAAAGCCTTCCAATACAAAATCAGCCTGTAAAGTCTAAACTGAATTTACTGTCTTTTCAAACCATGACCTCACAGCAGATACTGGAACAATGACTCAACTTGGTAAATTGTACTCTGTTTTATTTACAGAAGACAATAATATGAAATTATTACTTATTAAAATAATTTACTGAGCATATGTACAGTTAGATTTATTTTTCATTTCTCTTGAAATCAAAGCTTTGGTTTTTTGACAATAAATTTGCTTGGGGTGAGGAAGAAGTTGCAACAACTTTCTTTTGGACGCTCTTCTGATTCATAAAATGTAGCGGAGTAATGACATTAACAGTCACTGCAGACGTTTTAATGCCAGATTCATCCATCCATGTGAGAGTTATTTTTCATTTAATGGCATTGCTTGGGACATGGAATTCGAAGAGATACCACTTTCTTCCTTTGTATAAGTAGGAAAATGAAGTATGTTTTAAGTACACTAAAATAGACCCTTAATATTTTATGAAGAATCTGTTCAGTTGGGCAGAATCAAATTATTTTAGTAAGCTTTCCTCTCCTACTTTATTCATTCTTACATAGTGCATCCTTCATAAATTCTTGAGATTATGAGAAGGTGAATGTATTAAGCTGTGCAATTTGTTCTTTAAGCCGAAATACTACAGCTTGCAATTTATGTTTTTTCTTAGTTTACTGTAAAATCATTATAGGCTTTTAATGTAAAGTTCCAGAAGACTTTTAATTAAGTACTTAGAGTAAGCACTTGATTTTTCTTTTTCCCCTGTATTGCTCTTCCGAATAGATTGTTAGGAAAAGATAGATTGATTACATTAATTGAAAATTACAAGCAAAGTAAGTAATTAATTGATTTACAGGTGTATTTCTGGATACATCTGCTTTAGTTAGAGGTATTTATCTTTATTTTCATCACTGTTGTTAAGGTAGCTTGATGGTAAACGGACAGCTTAACTGCTGATAACACACTGTCCACCCTCTGTGCTTCTTAAGCATGAGAGTGTAGTAGTATTTGGTTCATTTTTTCTTACCCAGATGGTACGCGGGACCAAAGTGGGACAAAGGGCTGGCTTAATGTGGTAGCACATATCCTGAGCTGCCACTGCTTTTCATGAAAATGGTGCATTTTGCTGGTTCTGACTCAAAGGCAGTCACATTTGTGCTAGTTATTTCATACCTTTTTAATCATAACTTTTAAAATGTGGGTTTTCTTTTTAGGGGAAGTCTTTGCAAAAGGCAAATAAAACATTCAGTTTCATTTGCTCATGTTCTGTTTCCTCTTTCTTCACAAATTACTGTTGAAGCCATTGCTCAATTCAGCTTCGTGTGGAAGAGGAGAAGGGCTTGCAGAGTGTTTAGTGTAAATTGGCGGCCGAAGAGAGAAAACACTGAAGTTAGTGCCCTTACTGGGAGGAAAAATACAGAAGCTGGCTAGCATGGGGTCTGTTTTTCAGCAGCTGGCCAGTTGCTGTGGATATAGCTTCATCGTACCTGCAGGATGTGCGATATTTTGCCTGGTCAAGAGGCCATAAAAGGTAGGAGGTTATCCTGGTGGAGGCAGAAGGACACATCGGTAGGAAAGCAAGCTTTTAACTGTGCTGCTCACAGAACTTTTCATGTTAAACTTTTTAATGAGGAAGCTTAGAAATAACATCATGTCATTTGTCAGGCAGACAAAGACCAATGCTAGGATAGAAGGGAATAAGCCTAATAAATGTTCAAGATGAATTACTGTATCACATACATGATCTATTAATAGGGGAGAAGAAAAGAAATAAATGCAACATATTAATGACTTCTACGCTCAGTGGGAATAATCAAGTTGTCAGCTCAAAGTAGTATGTTGTTTTTATCAGTGTGCTGCACGGAGCACCAGATATTGGTGCTAAATTTAAAGCAAAAAGTAGGAAAATTTGAATTTTAATGCTTGATTAAGCTGGTTGTTTATCTAGCCCATTAAAATGTCATAGATATCTTGCATTAGCTTTGTTAGAAATGGTGAATCAAACCTTGTAATGGCTGTCTGGGAAGTAATCTAGGCTTAGAGAACCAGGCAAGAAGAAAATTGTAATAGTTGAGTTTTGCCCCGAGCCCATGAAATTAGGTCATTGTTTAACTATATTTAAGTAACTGTGGTTTTTTACATTCATATAATTATTTATAACTGTGAAGCTTTAAAAATAATTTATGAATAAATCCTGATATTAAGCAGAATTCTGTTGCCTTTTTCTGAGTGATAGTAATGCTTCCTTTTTAAAATTGGGATAATGAATTGAATAAGGTCTCTTAGATACCTCCGCTTAAGAGGTTTTTGTTTGTTTCCTTGTTTTACAACATGATGATTATGCAATCCAAAATAAAACTAGCCTTTCTTTTTTACCCCCTCACCTTTTTAATTGCAGAGAGCCAGGGTTTATTTGTAGTGCTGGGAAGCTCTAGTCTTCAACCAGAACACTGTGATACCGGGTGCTGCACAGCTGCAAAAGGATTTCAAAGGAGGACAAGAGGGTTATGCTTGAGTCCAGACTGTCTCTGCAGGGGATGCAGAGAGAGAGGTGAAATGATCAAAATAACAGTCTGGTTCTTTGCAGCACCATGCTGAACTAATACATGCAGTGAATTATGCTTTTTCAGCCTCACAGTAATTAAAACAAAAGAGGATATTAGCTTGGGTGAGTTTTTGCTGTATGGATAGATGGGACATATTTCTAATCACATGCCGAAAATTTTGGCAGGTCTTGTGCATAGTCTTGCCAAAGCCTGTGAGAACCCAGAGAAAACTAAACGAAAAATACTGTCTAGGTTTACAGTCACATTGTGCTATTGTGCATGCTCAGAAAGTAGGTATTAGGTATAGTCGTGCAGGTCAAGTCAAGAACTCTTTTTTTGCCACATTGAGTTTCAGGTGAAGACTGTGTCCAAGAAACAGATAAAATTGGAATTGAAGACAGTTCTCAGGTGGGGGGACAAAGCTGTGAGTCATCAGCACAGAGATAGATGGTGGCTGAGTTTGTGTTGGCAGGTGCTGGATTTCTGAGCATGAAGGAGAAGAGGACGGGGGAAAAAAAGGTCAGGGATGGAGGTGTACAAAGCTCCTGCAGCAACTTAGAAGAAAAAAATTATCTGAAGACTGTGTTAAATGAGCAGCTAGAAGAAAACTGAAGGAAAATAAACATTTTGTTGTATTTTCATTTGTAGTATTCTGTATTTTTGCTTCTGACTTCCACTGAATATAAAATATTAAATCTAAGGCTAGAAAAATTTCAACTCTTTAGGACTTTGTGTGTTTCCTCTCTCTTTTAAAAAATAACTTAGTCCTTTTTAAAAGAGAACTGATATAACACAGGTTGTATTGCATTGTTGAATGAATGGAATAAATGTTGGTGCCATTTTGATACCGTTATGGTATCAGGATTTTACTGGGGCGTAACTGATAATTTGTGGTATCAAAGATATAATATCACACATGACACACACAAGTGATTTCTATTTTAAAAAATTTCAGATAATGTGGGGTTTTATGCTCTGTTTTCTCTGTTTTCTTCTCTGAAGCTAAGGCAAAACCACTTCAAGTTTCACAGCTTGCCTGCACAAGCTGTGAGAGGTTTTGTGTTTTTGTTTCTCTTAAACATACCTGTAGAAAAGATCCAAAGTTCCTCTAAGAAGAGATAACTAAGCTTTCTCTTCTCTTTATGTCCTAAATGTACAGGTTGTCAGATAAAAGGGAGACTTAGGTAATTTTTTAGGATATTTTTTAAAATACCCTCATGCTTTAAGAATACAGGGGAGATAGACTGATTCTTAACAGTTTTAAGGTAGTGGTTTAGCAGGGACTTCAAGGAGAGCTTCAGAATATTAGGTGGCGTTGACCTACCTGTAACGTTTACTCTAAGAAAGTGGGTTCTTGGCCTTAGGGCTCTCACCCTTGTCCCCTGAATTTTGTCTCCTGAGGAGAAGGGATACAAGATTTACTAGGACAATTTCATCTGACCTATTCTTGTAAGTTGTCTCCTCCCTGGTAGCTATGTAGGACTGCGCGGGGGCATGAGCTGTATGTGATGACTCAAGACAGAATATCCTCCTACTTCTCAATGCTACGTTGCTGCTGGTGAGCTGAGAGTCTCTCTGGAGATCGGGGAGCTGTGGGGCGGTTGGGGGCGTACCGGAGTCCTCTGGGAGCTGGATTTCAGAATTCCCCGAAGACAGGGATAGTTTGGCTGAACATGGCAAGTCAGCTTTGCCAGAGCTTCACAAGAAGTTGGGTTTTTTTATTTTATTTTGGAAAAATAGGTGTCAGACTGCTACACCTGCAGAAAGCTGAAAACTGCAGTGCAGGAAGTGAGGGCAGATTGGAGAATGCTGGTAGACGGAACATGTATGATTATTGGAGGGGACATGATAGGGGCTGTTACAGGACACAGGAAAAGACAATAAAGAACATGAGTACTGAAAAATTCTGGAGATACTGCTCTTAGTAAAACATTTTTTTGTTTGTTTGTTTTTTAGTTCAAGCAGTATGCTTTTGACAGCAGTAGTGAAGAACTGGAAGACTGGTTAATTAACATACTAAAATGGAGTATTTACCAGTGGAGGTAAGACATTCTTTGAACATATATGGGGTTTTTTTCTTAGCATTGTCTTGCAGTTCCCAATACAAGTAGCTAGATTAATGGAACTATTACACAAACATTTCACTGAGAACAAAGCTGGTTTAGGAGGTTTCTGTACATCTCCATCTGTCTTTTCATTGCACTTGCAGGTGCTCTGATGCAGCTGCTCTAAAGTATCACTAAAACGATCAATTTAGAAAAAAACAGAATCAAGAAGCACTTTTTCCTTCTAATGGTCTTTTAAAAAGTGATATCCTGTGATCCATTTTGTGTTGTGGCTTCAGAAAAGGTTAGTTTGGATAACTTAACAAAGAGGTGAGCTAGTGTGGGGACAGTCTGGACTGGCCAGGATATGTAGGAGATTTTCCAACTTCAGAAAATAAATAAATCCCCAGAAGTGTGAAGGAAAGTAAAGTTTTGGCCCTCAGTATAGAATCAAGTGGCTTTAGCTGACATTTTAACTATTGGAGATGTTCAGTCTCAGTGCTTAAATAATTTTGAGTATTGAAATGCTGTTTTGATTGTAAGTGTTAAGTAGCTACCAAAGGTTGCGAAACCCTCTGTTTGTTCTAACCTATGTATTAGGATACTCTTCTCATTTATTATTAGATGTTCTGATACATGTTTATATGCTGCATTAGCCTCTGTTGCTCATATGTAGAGAACTCCTACTGAAGAATTCTTCTACTTCTTACAGGCAGACAGAACAAATGTGCAGTTCAGTAGCGTGGTTTCTGAATGCTAATTATATGCTATAAAATACAACAATAAACTCATTAAGTATTAAAATGAGTTGTGGACATTTAATGTCATTGAAATTAGTGAAGATTAGCTGTACATTTGAATGGCATCTATAAAAAATAAATACTTCTACCTGAGTTTAACTTTTTTGTTGACTCTTGTATGATTAGCCTACAAAATTAAAAACATTGTCCAAGTTTGAGTTTCTGCTTTAAAATATTTAATCACTGCATAACGCTTTTCTGTTATATAGTTCAAAGAACACTGTGTTCCTTTGCAGTGATAAGAAAGACTTTGACAGAAAAGTAGTGATTTGGTTTATGTCAGCTCAGGGCAGTGAATGCTCCCCTTCTCCCAGGTTAGAGTGCACGTGGAACAAGCTCATGCTTGGCAAAAAAAAAGCCATCCTCAAAGGTCAGCTGATAGACTGCAGTCCCCGGTACCTGCGGTGGCATGCAGCATTGCTTTCTGGATGCACGGTTTTGTGAACTGTGGCTTGGTATTCCTTAGTGGTTTTGCAGTTAATACTGGAGCAAGGCATGGGTGTCAGTTTTCGAAATACTTTTGGTAGTTGAGCGAGGGCTGTATTACTGGATTAAAACATGCGGCACTGTGTTTGCTGGGCTCTGTGTTCGGTCTGCAGGGGTTGCCTGCCCAGGCAATTTTTAGTGGGCTAGCTGGGGATGCTAAGTCAGCTGGACTGAGGAGGGAGGGAGTGGCCCCAGCTAGAGCCGTGTTAGACACAATAGAAATACCACAAGTTCACTGGACAGCCCTTTTGGCAGTAATGCAAGATGTAGCTCTCCTAGATTTTTTGTTGAATTAACTCATTCATAAAACGGACCTTTGAACTTGTCTAATTGCACTAGTTCTGGATTGTTCTGAGTTTTCCTGTTGGGGAATTAAGGGACCCTGAAGCACTTGGAAGTGACTGCTTGGCCCAACAGCTCCTGCAGGAACAGTTTTCCCTTCTTTTAGTGGAGGCAAACCGTTCGGGGATGTAGACAGTGCCACTCATTGTGCTGGGGAGTCAGAGGCGGGGGGTGGCTTCCTCCCTTGAAAGTGTGGTTTCATCAAAATGCAAGCTGGATGAGACTGCCCCATGGCATCCTTTGTCTAGGTCCTTTTGCTTTTTCCCAAGTGTTTTAAAGTGAGCTCCTTTCTGAGGTATTGGACAGTTTCATTGCAGGTTTTATGCACATACCGCAAGGTTTGTTGCCTAGCAGCCGTGGGTCATGGTGGGTCTGGGATCTCTGGATCTCTGCTCAGTGGCAGGTCAGGTTCCATTTGCAGAAGATATGCTTGTGTCATGGTAGGTGATGCACTTGTGATAATGCAGTATGGTAACCCCAGAGAATTAGAGTGCAGAACGTCTTGATTCTAGCTTTAAAGACCACTGTGGACTTCCCTACACAATCCTATAGACAAAGCAGTGGAAGAAGGAATTGTCCGAGCACTGCATACTGTAGCAAAACTGGTGGCATCGTTTAATTAATCTGTTGAAGTCCCTTGATTGAAATTTGAATGAACACAGGATTTTTAGACAAGCTGGGCTAATTGCGTCGTCTAGATGCTGTAGTTTTGATCTTGCAGTAAGGGCCCTTGATCTGAGTTCTTCATATTCAACTCAGCTTCAGAAGCAAAATTCCTCTTTCCCTCTCCTCTGTTCCTTCAGTAACATACCGTTTGTTTTTTTGTGAAGTGCATGCATAGTCCTTGTATTGGCTGTTAAACCAAGGTCAGAATTAACTTCTTGTTTATAGTTAAAAATCTAGACCTGTGCTGTGGTGCTTAACACATTCCAGCTCCTCTAGAGTGGATACAGAAAGGTAAATCTTATCTTGAGTCATATGCCAAGATAATTTAGTTGGTAGGCTAGAGGCAGCCCATAAAAGGTACCTTTGCTTTCAGGTGATTGATAGCTGCTGTGGCAATGACTTTTCTTTTTTGCCAGCTACTCTGTTTCAGTCTCAGTAGTACTGCCTGCTACTTCACAAACACCCAAATGCATTTTCAAAATTTTAGAAACAAAAAAAATCCATAATCCATTCGAGCTCCAGCCAGGCTAGCTTTTTTTTTTAATGTTTACTGCTTGTGTGTTAGACCCAGAAGATGGACTAATGTGCAAGAAGGGTAGTCTGATTTAGATTTTTTGGTTTGTTTGTTTGTTCCTCAAAGAAGAGAGTGCTTGCAGGAACTGGGAAGTTTGAAGAAAAGCGTTTGCAGAAAGTGTAGTCTATTTTATTAATCCAGTTGATGGTGTTGAAGGAAAAACAGTAGAACTCAGTAAAGCCTGTAGGATTTTAATTTAAGTATCAGCAGGCGGTTGTAAATTAGCAGAAAGCTGCCAATCTGTGGCTGCGAAGAAGACAGTGAGAATTAACACCTTACTACTAACAAAGATTAACTAAAAATGGGCATGTTGTGCTTCTTGACTCCTGCCTTCCCTCTAGAATCTCTCCATCTAAAGCCCTACATGACCTGGCCAAGCACTTTCTCTGCACTGTTGGACCACACTGTAATTCAGCTGTCCCTGTCCTCATGTCAGAGTTGAGGCACTGCTAGATGCGTGGGGTCATTCTGCTTCAACAAGGGCTGGAAGCAGACCGTGCTCTTTTTCTCCTTGTTGGCAGTATTTTTCCCCTCTCTCCAGCCAAGTACCAGAGCATAGCTGCAGTATGGAGGTATCAGTAAGTGCCAGGATTGTATTATGCTGATGATTCGCTGTGATACTTCTCTGATAACAGTTGATTCCCTCACAACAAAGATTACTGTTACTGTGGGCAGGATTTTTGTACATCCTATATTCTTGTTTACCCAGGACATGTATATTTAAGGAAGCTGTGCAAAATTGTATATAGTGTTGTCCTTTTTAAGGACCAGATAGTCATTATCTCCAGCTTGTGTTCTAAAAAGTTTGTTTTCTGTTTGTTTTCAGTAACTAAGGTGCTGACAACTTTTGACTTCTTCATCCTCATAAACATGAGTGAAGTTCAGGCTATGGTAGAATTCTCCGTGGAGCTCCACAAATTCTTCAATGTGGATTTGTTTCAAAGAGGGTAGGTAGTGCGTTCTTTCAGACTTTACTGTTCTGGATGGCTGATGGAAAGACCTTAATCGGTACTGTCATGTAGTGTTGCTTCATGTATTACTGACCATTTTTATAGTGATTTGAAAAATATTTATTCCTTATTGGAAAGGCGTATACTTTCTAGGAATAAAATACTCCAAATAATTTGGCCTAAAACCTAAATTGTAATAAAATACTTTTTTTCCAATTGGAAAATAGGGAAGCTCTGTAGATTTGGAGGGGAGATTGTATTCTTATCTAGGCCTTTACCCTTTCATATCTTAATTTTTGTAATGCCTTTTATTTGAAATATGGTACGTGTTTCTCTTCAATCTTTTAAAAATGTTGCTGCTGCAATTAACTTATTAATTTATCAGTTTGGCAGTGGAGAACTTCACTAGCTTCTTCCTTCTCACACTGTGCTGTGCCTCCACGGTTAGAGAAGGCTCTGCACTGCCTCATTAGACTCTCCTGACCTCCCCTTATTCCACCTTGTCTCTGTAGAAGGCTTTTTCACATTCCTTTCATTTGATATTACCTGATTGTCCGCAGATTACTTTCTAAGGTCGTCCTTTCCCATTGCTTCGTAGGAAATAATCCTTTGTAGCTTGTTTTCGAGTATTAAAGATTATTGGTCATCTAGCATTGTGGTACATTGCCCTTCTGTCAATCTTCTAACAGACTACAGTAAAAATACATGTCAGTGTTGTAGTTCTTATGATGTTTGTTTTAGGTAAATCTGGTTGAGGCTGTGTCAATGTTTGCAGGCAGGGGACAATATATATCAGTGTTGATTTATGATAGCTCCTTTTTCCAAAACATTGTAAAATAACTTTACTTAGAAACATTTTAGTAATAAGAAGATACATTCTTGTTTTTAACCTTGTTATAATTCAAGGCAGGCAAGGGGGTGTTATTGTTCTGGGTAGGAATGTTTTTTTGTTTGGTTGGTTTTTGTCAGGGTGAGTTGATGAAGGTGAAGTAATGGGAAAAATTCATTGTTTTGGGATGCACATAGTTCCTCCACCTTGTATTAACCCTCTGAGGTGGCTTTTTTAGGGAAGAGTGATACAAAAAATAGGTAGGATTGGGAAGGAGCTCAGGACAAAGGCATAAAATACTGTTATAAAATATATCTTGGCTAACTAGCCTCTGTCTTTGCCGTGTTACTGTTAATTTTCATCTATATTTTATTAAAGCTAGCTTTTCTGTAAATTTGACCTGAAGCTGGTACTGACAGAAGTGATTGCACATTATGCTTGCGACCATTTGCAGTCAAAGTATATGCAACAAACTGTGTCCCCGTTTTAGGAAAAATTGTAATTTCACTCTTCATTGGAAGAGGAGGATTAAGGAAGGCTTAAGAGGTCTGGGAAAACACTGAGAATATTCTAATTACTTCAACAAAAAAAAGCACAGTCTGTTGAACTGTGTCCCCTTTCAATCTCTGAAATCGGTGGGGAAGGAGAAGGTAGAATATGGCAGCACGTTAACTCTAATAGAGAAGAGCCTGAAGAGAAGGGAGTCTTCTGGTTGTCTTAACCTTACAATTCAAATGATTCCTCAGAAAGGTAGTTGAGAAGCAAAGCACAGCAGTGTAATTACCAGTGCTCTACTTGGCATGTTTCTTTTTAGCTTACTCTTTAAAAAGCAGTAAATTTACAGGACGAGTTCAGAGAGGTGGAAGGCTGACATAATGAAAAAAGTGGCATGAGTAGGCATTACCTCTCTGGATTCCAGCTAAACCTTTAACTCTGTGCACATTCCCTTAGAAATCAATGTTGGGAAGGAGAGGGAGCTTCCAGAATAATACGAAAGACTGAGTCATGTGACTATTGCAATAATTTCTGTCAATTTGGGTAAGTTTTAGTATTTTTCTAGGGAACTGTCTTTGTATTCATTGGAGACAGGATGTAATATTTACATTGCTGGTGGAGCTCTTGGATGATGGATTGAATCAGCAGAAAAGGAATTCTTTAGTTTCATAGAATTATAGAATGGTTTGCGTTGGAAGGAACCTTTAAAGGTCATCTAGTCCAACCTCTCCTGCAGTGAGCTGGGACATCTTCAACTTGATCAGGGTGCTCAGAGTCCTGTCCAACCTCACTTTGAATGTTTCCAGGGATAGGGCATCTACCACCTCTCTGGGCAACCTGTTCCAGTGTTTCAGCACCCTCATTGTAAAAAATTTCTTCCTTATATCTAATTTAAATCTACCCTCTTTTAGTTTAGAGCCATTACCCCTTGTCCTATCACTACAGGCCCTGCTAAAAAGTTTGTCCCCGTCTTTCCTGTAGGCCCCCTTTAAGTACTGGACAGCCGCTATAAGGTCTCCCCGGAGCCTTCTCTTATCCAGGATGAACAACCCCAACTCTCTCAGCCTGTCCTCACAGGAGAGGTATTGCATCCTTCTGATCGTTTTTGTGGCCTGCCTCTGGACCCACCTCAAAAGGTCCATGTCTTTCCTGTGCTGAGGGCTCCAGGGCTGGATGCAGTACTCCAGGTGAGGTCTCACCAGAATGGAGTAGAGGGGCAGAATCACCTCCCTCAACCTGCTGGCCACGCTTCTTTTGATGCAGCCCAGGGTGCAATTGGCTTTCAGGTCTGTGAGTGCACATTGCTGGCTCATGTTGAGCTTCTTGTC